>JAADXR010000133.1:0-65418 GCA_023337935.1 Elongisporangium anandrum | reverse complement strand
GAGTCAGAACGACAAGGTGGTGGTGGTGGTCGGCGGCGTTGGCGCCAAGTCGGAACCCACGATGCCGGACATGGACTCGAAGGACAGTCAGGACTAGACGACTGGTGCTGTTGCATCAGTGACGCAAACTGCCGTCATTCTGCTTCGCTGGAGTTTTTAGCGTTGATCGTTAGCGTTTACCACCAAATAAATGTGCTCCGTTTGAGATTCTCGCATTATCAGATACCGTTGGATATCGGTATCCGTCTCGGACTTCTGTGAAAGAAGAGCCAGTGAAGCGAATCAAGAGCGATGGCCGAGCGGTTCGATGTCGTGATCTACGGAGCCACGAGCTTCACAGGCCAACTGGTGGCGCTACTTCCTGACGCATGGGCCTGAGACCGCTCTGGACGCCCCCAAGGCCGTCAAGTGGGCGCGAGCCAAACTCGAGCAGCTCAAGCAGCAGCTCAAGACGTGTCCACTCCGGCCAAGAGCGTGGAGAGTATCCCCATTATCGTCGCTGATTCAAGTTATGCGGACGCCTTGCGCGCCATGGTTCAATCCACCAAGGTCGTGGGGCCTTACGCGCAGTACGGATCGCTTCTCGTTCAAGCTTGTGCTGAGAACGGCGTGCACTACTGTGACTTGACGGCAGAGCTGCTGTGGGCCAACCGCATGGAGAAGCAGTTCGGAGCCACCGCCAAGAAGACGGGCGCTCGCATCCTGCACGCCTGCGGTTTTGAGTCCGTTCCTTCGGACATCACTGCCTTCATGCTGGCTGACTACGTGCGCACCAAGGCCAAGAGCACGACGTCGCGTGTGAAGCTGACCTGGACAGATGCCTGCGGATCCTTGAGTTGCGGCACGTGCGCCAGTGTGCTGATTATCTGGAATTCGAACTCTCTTGACAGATGAAAAGTACGCCCAGCAGAAGACTTCACTTGTGGAGCCCAATAGCCCACGTCTGCGTTTGTACTACGACAGGGTGCTGAAGAAATGGACGTCGATCTTCCTCGGCGCAGTTGCCAACGCGCCTGTCGTGCTGCGCAGCAACATGATGCTGGACGATTACTACGGACACTCCTTTGTCTACCAGGAGTGCATGGCGCTCTTTGGTGGCCTCCTGGTGCAGTGTATGATCACGTGGGTCTCCATTGTGCTGGCAGCCATGTTCTACTTCCGCTTCACGCGGGCCATCATGCGCTTCTTCGTCCAGGCACGGGTCCCTCGGAGAAGATCTTGGCCAATGGCTTCGTGAAGGGCAAGGCCTTCGCCTACGACGAGGCTGGCAGACTTGTAGCCAGCGCTACGATCGATGGCGTGGGCGATTTCGTCTACTTGATCACCAGCACGATGATCTCAGAAGTCGCACTCTGCCTCGCCCGGGATGAGCACGACGGCGCTGTTGGCTCTGGTGGGTTCCTCACGCCGGCGAGCGCTTGTGGCCGCTCACTCGCCAAGCGCCTGAACGAGAAGAAGGTGCTGTCGATTGACGTGCAGCCTGCGAGCGAGTAATGCGGCCAAGTCTTTATGTTGCTGTAGTGAATGGATCATAAGATCTGTGCCATCACTGTAGCCATCTGAGAACAAGATGTACTGGATCCACTCGAATACAGCGCCCTGCTTCTGTTTTTGGATCCAAGCGTGTTGCGCGTATGTTGCTGTAACCCCCTCCCCCCTCCGGCGGCGCAAAGGAAAAGCCCAAAGCAGCAGACAGACAACATGGTGCTCTCGGCCGGCGGCATCGCGACGTTCAACATCCAGCACGGCTACGTGGAGGGCCTGGTGCGCGGCTTCCGATCGGGCATCCTGGACGATGTGGACTACCACCACCTCACGCAGTGCGAGAGCATCGAAGGTAACAGCAGCAGCTGCAGTAGAGGCCGACCATGACTGAGTTCTCACGCTGGCGCATGGAGCAGACGTGAAGCTCAATCTCCAGGAGACGGACTACGACCAGTTCCTGGCGGATGAGGTGCGTGATAACAAGCGTATTGGTGCTGAGTAATAGCATGACACAGTCGTCTAACGCTCTCTGTCGTCTATTGCCGCGTGTAGCAATCCGGCGCGTTGACACCCTCGGTCATTCAGACCGGCATGACAGGCAAGCTGGTGGCGGAATTCCAGTTCCTGCGCGCACAGGCTGCGGAGCCACTTGGTCAGTTCCTTGACTACATCACGTAAGTAGCGCTAGGTCTGGGGATTGAAGGCAGCGGACTAATCAGGCGATCATCTGCAGATACGAGTACATGATCGACAACGTCATTCTGCTTCTCAAGGGCACGCTCAACGGTCGCGACGTGAATGAGCTCATTCCGCAGGTGAGACGGATGCTACAAATTGACTGAAGTTGTGGCTCATTATATCGCATGGTTTATACGCTGCAGCTGCATCCGCTGGGCACGTTTGACGAGTCCATCATGCGCAGTATCTGCACGTTCGAGGCCAATTCCAAGGGCTACTCGGACCTGTACGAAACCGTGCTGATCGACACGCCCATCGGCACGTACTTCAGCCAGTTCCTGGAAGAGAGCGCCTCTGGCGAGCGCATGGACGGCACGTCCGACGTGCGCAACGTGCTGGAGGAGATCCAGATGGAGCTCATCAAGAACAGCATGCTCAAGCTCTGGCTCGAGGACTTCTACAACTTCTGTCAGGTGCGTGTCGTGTGGGGACATCAATGGCTTGGCAATGGACTGAATAGAGCTTTTGGTCTACAGAAAGTCGGAGGAGACACGGCTGTGATCATGGGTGAGATCCTGAACGCCCGCGCCGATCGCATCGCCATCAACATCACGCTCAACTCATTCGGCACGCCCTTGAACGAGGTGACTTACTGTCTTACGACTGCTGGAGGCTCTCGTGTGCTGATGCTTTGGTCTTTTCTGTAGCCGGCCATGCGCATTTCGGACCGCAAGCCGCTCTATCCATCCATCGGCTCGCTGTATCCGGACGCCACGGAGATGCTGGGCGAGGCCGGCGACGAGACCGCTCTCGGTTCCGCGCTGGAGCCGTACCCAGTGTACCGCAAGATCTGGGAGGTACACCAGTCCGAGGGCGTGGACAACAAGTCCATCGACGACGCGTTCTACGAACGTGACGTGCAGATGTGCGAGCTGGCCTTTGAAAGCCAGATGCACTTTGGTACGTGAGCAGCTACGCCCCATGGATCGGGTGATTGGCCTGGTTTCTGACGTCTACTGACTGCTGTAGGCTGCTTCTACGCGTACGTGAAGCTCAAGGAGCAGGAGATCCGCAACCTCGTCTGGATCTGCGAGTGCATCGTGCAGAACCAGCGCGACGCCATCAACAACTTCATCCCGATCTTCAGCGACAGCGCGCCCTGGCGCCAGCGTAACCAGAAGAAGTAACCCGCCCGTGGGTTTTTCCAAAGACGCATCTTCTTTAAGTCTGTATTGAATAAACATCCATTTGCAACCAATACTGGGAGATTGGATATTCGGTTTATGTGATTGTATATGTGGGTAATTGGGTGAAATACGCATCCGCCGCATGTCAAAATCACAATAGTGGCCATCATGGTGAGCAGCTCATTGGCTCCTCCGCTCGCTCTCCGTGGCCTCTGCGTGGCGTCTAAGCGCACTTGCGGCCGCCTCCCTCTGTGTGTCTCTACAGCAGCGTGTGCTGAAGCGTCTGGGCGCTCGGCCGTTCTCCTCGTCGTCTGCGATCTTTGATCGAGGTGGGTGGCCTCAGCAAGCGGAGCAAGGACCGGTACTAGTTTGCTCATTGTCTATTGCTGCAGCCATCAAGCGACAGCAGCGCAACAACATCGCGCTGCGTGCAAACGGCGACGAGTACGAGTACATCAAGGACGAGGTCGCACGACGCCTAGTGGACCGTCTGGAGGTGCGCACGCTTGCGCTGCTGAGCTCTTCACCACGTGACTGAGCTGATGGCAATGGCTGAGTGTAGGATATCGAGCGCTCGTTCCCACTAGCGCTGGATCTCGGTTGCGGTAGCGGCCACATTTACAAGAACCTGAGCGTCGACGACGGTCTGGGCGGCGTGCAGACGCTCCTGCAATGCGATTCCGCCGGTACAGACACAGTGTTGCATGGATGGGATTTCTCTGTGATGGTAACACTGACGAATATGCGTCGTCTGATAGAAAAGCTGCTTTTGCGAGACGCGGGTGAAGACGACAGCACCAACGAAGGCTCCTGTAAGCGCCGCTTGTTGCGTTGGTGTGTTGGCTGGTGATAGACTCATGTCTCATGCGTTGCAGTGAAGACCAAGCGGCTAGTCGTGGACGAAGAGTTCCTGCCCTTCCCGCGTGAGCATTTTAACCTCATCATGAGTTCTCTGAGCATGCACTGGGTGAACGACCTCACGAGCACCTTCACGCAGGTACAGACCCTCTCGCGAGCTCTGCTCTCAGACCTGCACCTCATGTCCCCCCTTGAATCTGCAGATCAAGGACTCGCTCAAGCCCGATGGCGCTTTCATCGGCGCCGTTCTCGGAGGCGATTCGCTTCAAGAGCTGCGCAGCGCCTTCATCCTGGCGGACCAGGAGCGTCAGGGCGGCATCTCGCCCCACATCTCGCCCTTCATGAACGTCGCGGACGCTGGCAACCTGCTCACGAGCACTGGCTTCTCGCTCTGCACCGGTACTTCAGTAGCTCTTGCGCTTAGCTCTTCGCCCAATGACTCACTCTGTCTCTCTGCAGTGGACACGGACTACATCGAAGTGCACTACCCGAACGCGCTCGTGCTCATGGAGCACCTGCAGGGCATGGGCGAGAACAACGCCGTGCTGTCCAAGGGCCGACCGGCCACGCGCGAGTCGCTGCTGGCGGCCGCGGCCATCTACCAGCAGATGTACGCCAACCCGGACGGCAGCGTGCCGGCCACCTTCCAGGTCATCTACATGATCGGCTGGGCGCCGCACGAGTCGCAGCAGGTGCCACTGCGCCGCGGATCCGCCCAGCGGTCGCTCAAGGAGCTTGGCAAGTCGTCCGCGTAACTCCCTCAATCAATAGCGTAACCCCATGCGCGTAACCTTTCCGTCCGATTTTGAAAATTCCTCAATTGGCGCGTAACCATAACCCCAAGGGCAAGTGGCAAATGGCGCATGAGCCGCGCGGATGGACGCCGATGGGCGGCCAGCAGCTCTTCCAGCCTCCGCCGTTGCATCCGCCGCCGCTGTCCATGGGTGCAGGTGCTGGGATGGGCGCGCTCCCCGCCCTGCGCTTGCTGTCGCCTCCGCCCTCGCTCTTCGGCGGGCTCTCGAGCTCGGAGCTCAACGGTCGGCAGATGACGGCGTCGTCAGCGCTGGATGCGGCAGGAATGCTCTTGGGCACGCGTTCTGGAGCGAGAGGAATGGACAGCGACGTGGCGTCGACTGGGCACGCGATCCAGCCTGGCATGGCCATTGTGCCGGCACAGTACCGCCAGCAGCAGTACATGAACGACCCGACGTTGTCACCATTCCGCCAGCAGCAGCAATCGCAGCCTTTGCGCGCCAATAACAAGCGCCAGCGGCCGGTGAACAGCGACGAAGGCGCGACATGGTATGGGAATCAAGTGCAGGAGCCACAGCGGCTTTATGAGCCGCTCCAGACGCAGCAGCTGCAAGAGCAAGCGCACTTCCGGACGCAGCAGCAGCAGACGCGGTATGATGCTCAGGTGCAGCAGCAGCAGCAACTTCAGAGGAAACTACAGCAGCAGCAACAGCAGCAAAATACCCAGAGGGAACAGCTGCAGCAACTGCAGGTTCAGAGAGAGCAACAACGACAAGAGTTTCAGAGGAGACAACAGCAGCAGCAGTTCCCGATACAGCAACAGCAAGGACTTCAAACGCTTCAGCAGCAACTCCAGCTCCAAAGGCACCAGCAAGAGCTCCAGAAAGAGCAGCAGCGTCAACAGCAGCTTCAGAGACAACAGCAAGAACGTCAAAGCCAACAGCTTCGAATACTACAGCAGCAACAAGACCAGCTCCAGAGACACCAGCAGCAACAACGACAGCTCGCAATGGACCAAGAGCAGGAGCAGCGCATCAGAGCGCACTTCGGGTCCAGTATCTGGTCCAATGAGCAGCACCAGTCGCGAGCGGCATCATCTATTCATCCGCACTTCCAGTCGCAACCGATTCAGACGCAACAGTTCCGCTCTTTCCCGTCACTCACTGAGTCGGAGAGCCCGCCTCAGAGCTTGGGAAACGCTGGAATGTTCCAGTCGTCGTATGATCAGCAGCCACAACAACGAATACCACAACGGCCGCAGTCCCAGTCGTTTGCTCCTATGGCAGACCACCCGATGATCCAGCAGCAGCAGAAGCGATCGCCTATGTCAACACCGTACGAAGTGAATTTCCAGCAGAATGGATTGGTGTTCAATGGAAATCAGTCGGTAACGAATCAGGCCTCGCCGAATATGTCAGCAAATCATCTTGCGCCACAAGAAATGCAATGGTCGACGAATGAAGCAGAGGTACCACCCGTGAGCTTTGCATCTTCTTCCGCTGCCGAGTCAAGACTCACTGGATCGTTCAGAATCGACGAGTTGCTGTCTGCTGCCAGTGCCATGGACGATCCTCTCTCGCCGTCGTACTACTACTCAGCAAATGGCAGAGCCAACCAAGAAGCACGAGCGACCGACACTCCACCATGTCCCCATCTTAACACTGCAATGCAGTTCTCGTCCTTTTCGACAAGCCCCACGTGGCGGAACCCGCACAATGGCAATCTGCCAAATGCTGAGATTATGCACAGAAATACGATCCCGGGGGTACTTCAAGCTTCCGTGGCCATCAATCGATTGCAGGAGCAGAGGAAGACCCCTCAAGAGGAGACCACTACGAAAGCGAAGCCCAAGCCACGCCCCCGGACAGTCAAAAAAAGTTCGCCAGCAGAACCACCGATACCATCGTCGCCTGATTGGGTCGTTCCTGCTGGGCCTGGCGGGTACTTTCCCTTCGTTAATGTGTCCCAGAATCAGCAGACTGTCGCCACACCAACCAAGGATAGAATGCGCATTGACTCGCTTCTGAAGACGATGGGTGAACCTGCGAAGCGCAAGACCAAGGCCAAACTACGAACGAATAAGAAGCAACCACCTCCTGCCGCCCTTAATGAATGCTCTGCCACTACCCCGGCAACAAATCCTGGCCTTGGTCCGTTCCCACCACCAGCGATATCCCCAGCAAACGAACAGCAATCAGTGGCTGATCTATCGAAGCAAGCACCAATTTCGGCTGTTGGGTCGGTACACCAAGAAGCACCGCCAGAGGAAGTGAGCAGACCGCCAACAGTGAACCCGACGGTCATGATCTTTTGCAGACGTGATTTTATGCGCTATCAGGCTGCCAAGTTGTGGAAAAAGTACGAAGAGAAGAAGAAAAAGCGAGATTTGGTTTCGGTCCGTACCACCGGTAAACGCCGGCGCTATCTGAATTCACGAAATGAAGAACAAGCTCCAGTCCCACAGGTATGACAGCAAATCGAATAATTTCTCTATCGTTAGCTCATGTAATAACGTTTTGTCCATGCTACTAGAAGCCTATATCACAATCTGAACCTTCGGAGAAAACGCCAAAGACCGATGATCACGAATTTCCCACGCCGATGATGAACGATGATGCTCCCAAAGATGCACCCACTCTGGTGTCGGATAAGCCAGAGGCGCCTGCGTCGTCTCCAACCATCGGTTCGCCTTTACCGAATGTGGATTAAATATATATGGTACTGTCAGCTCCATGACAGTGAAGATCCTACTGGGCTCTCGTCCTGAGGCTCGAGTGCTTTCGTCTCTCGCGGCAGCTTTGATTCTTTCACGGTAAGCGTCCGTAAAAGATCGGTGTCGTGTTGCGCTTCGGAATGAGAAGCACCCAAGACCGGAATACTCAAATGTCGGTTTGACAGCGCTTCTGAAGCATCCAATAGATCCAAGACAATGGTTTCCACGGGCGTCAGGTCTCGCTCAAAAAGCAGCGCGATGACTGGACGCGGCTTCTGTGTCTGCTGCAAAAGATAGATACATTGCTTGAACAAATGCACATGGGGATAAGCGTCTGCGTGCGATAGTCCGGCCATCACTGTGTCATTCACGAAGCCCAAGAAGAGTTGGGTCTTGGACAATTCTTCCAAGAATTTTCTTGAGACTTCTGGAGCTGTATTGCACAAGGCGTCACTATCAAACGTGACTGACAGCGTGGCACTGGAGGTACGTCGTCCACGGGAGTCGACATGCTCAGCTACGCGAATGAATTTGGTGAAGTCCTGAAGAATGGACGTGAGCGCGAAGGCAAACGCACTGCGTACGTCATTCACCCACGGCAACAACTCGTTCGAACTGTCAACTTGATCAAGCGAAACCATCGAGATTTCCAGTAGCTTCTGCTCTGCATGGACTGCGCCGTAAGCACGTGGCTGTGTTTGACGAAAAGCGAGACGCAGCGGCCGGTCTCCTAAGCGGATTCGATCGACGACAGCTTGGAAAGTCCACTTGGCACAAGACTCACCGTTGATGCCCACTAGCAAACTACCAGGGAAAATCGCAGCCGATTGTTCAGCTGGACCTGGAAGTCCATTCTCCTGACGCGGCAACGCCTTCACGATTGCAGGAGCTTGTTTTAAATAATTTCCACCACCCCGACGAAGCACGAGATCTTGAGTCGACTCAAATGTGATCCCAAGCTACGTAGCAATAGCTCATTAGTCAACAAATCATACGAGTAACATAGAGATGAACACCGTACTTTGCTCTCAGCAAACGTGACTTCAACCGTCTCGTCCTTCAGCTTTTTCATCGGAGGCTGTCGAGAGGCCGATGGTACGCTAGTGATCACCGGTCGAGGGACGATATCTGCCACAGCGTGCAAAAGCGCATCCATTTCCTTCGAGGGTAAGCGAGGGAGTCGGAAATCGATCGGCGAGTCGTCCACGCGTGATATGATGGGGGTGACGACTTTGTCTTTATCGAGATGAACGACTACGCAGGAAGCAAATACGTCTGCGCCAACGCGTGTGGCCAAAGAGCTCGTGTGGAGGCCAATCAAATAGGGAACTGGAGCCTAGACATGGATTTTATGCATCAGATCAAGGTGCTCCAGCCAACATATAATCTGTTACTGGTCACTTACGTGCAAATACTCGATGAGCTGAACCGGCAGCAACGGGATGTACACGTGTGGCCATGTGAAAGGGAAGAGCAGAGCGCAAAGCGCTTCGCCCACTGGCGTCAGGAGACCCAAATGCTGCACCAGAAAAGCACGAGATGAGCTGAAGGCTCAGTACAATAAGCGAAGACACGAGACAATACCTTCGAATGCAGCAGCAAGCGTTGCTCCAGCAGCATGCAGTTGATAATATACAGCACGTTCTTGAGACTCAGACACTGGAACAGTACTTGGAAGCAGTAGTCGTCCACATGGGCAACTTTGCCGCGATGCACGTGATACTGGAACAGATCGGAACCTTGAACGCGCACTTGCAGAAGCGACCCGACTCGAGGACGGATCGAGTTCTGCACGAGCTGGTTGAGAGCGATGTCCATTCGGCGCTGGACGCTGAGTCCTGTGAGATCTTCAGGCTGGTGATGGTGATGGTAACTGCGGTAGATCCAGCTACAGCCGCGATCAGTCAGTCTCTCTGCGCTCTGATCAGCATCCAAGAGCAATGAACGCACCTCACGATCTCCTTGAACAGCGACACGAACGGATGGTGCGAGAGCAGACAGAACACCACGCGTCGCCGCTTGGATCTCCTGGCCTCGACACTGTGCTGCTCCTCCTGCTGATTCTGAAGCGACGACCAGTCGTCCACGCATTGCAGCGCAAAGCCATAGGCTCGCAAACCGTCGCCGGACGTGAGTGAAAAGGAGAAGAAATGCGGCTCTTGGGACGCTGTCGCAGTGCCTTCCGGTACGCAAAACTGCAGCACGCCCATCCATCCGTCCATTCAGTCAGTTAGATCCTCACGTAGCAATTGCACTGGAGTCACTTACGTAAGCCAGGCCAGGCGGCAGTGGGAAGTCCTCGCGGTCCTGCTCAGGAATGCGCTGCGCGATCTGGCGATGCGCCGCCGCCTGCGGATTGAACTCTGCCAGCACGAGCGGCTCGTCTGTCGTCCGTACAGAGAGAGAGAGAGAGCAGCAGCATGAGCACATAGTGACAATAGACGCAGAGGCCATGGAAGCAGCAGAGCGCACCTGCGTCCGCCTCCACGCGCACGACGTAGTCCACGAGGCGCCGCGCAGCCATCGCCCTTGCTCAATTGCGAATGAGTGTGTCGCAGGAAATGGGTCGACCATCACTCTGGATCCCAAAGGGCAAGGAATATCGTTTTACGCAGGGTATCCTGTATGACAGGTACCACAGTAGATGGATTTTTGGGTGTGATTCATTTACTGGACCTATCGTGTGGCCCACATGTGAATCTGGCACATGTCGCACATCAATCCGGTCGTCAGCTGCGCAGCAATAGATTCGACCAACCAGCGGAATGCTGCAGCTCGCCGCGCGTGGGCTGGCGCGGCCTGCGGGCGTGCATCGGCGTCAGAGCGCGTGTCTCTGCGGCCGCTTCGTGCGCAGTCGGTCGACGTCGCCTGCGGCCGTGGCCATGGCCCTGGCACCGCATACTGGGCCTTCGTGGAGGCGCTTGGTCGCTCGCACAATGACCACGATCCCCACTCTGCCGTCCGAGTCTCCGGCTTCAGGCAGGAACGACCCACTCAATCCGCTCAACCTGCCGCCGCTCACGCTCTCGAGCGCCACCAGCGACCACGACGAGCCGCTCACGCCCGAGGTGCCGCCCGAGTACCCGCAGCCCAAGCCGCGCACGGACATCAACAAGGCGTACTTCCCGGGCAAGGTCTACCGCTCCACGTCCAAGGACGTGGTGTTCCGCGCTATGGCCGGCAACACAGCCATCACGGTGCTCAAGACGCTGGCCTGGCTCAAGACCGGCTCCAACGCCATGCTCTCGGAGGCCATCCACTCGCTCGTGGACACAGGCAACCAGGCTATCCTCATCCTCGGTCTGCGGCAGGCGTCCGGCGTGCCGGACAAGAGCCACCAGTACGGCTACGGCCGCGCCGCGTACTTCTGGTCGCTCATCTCGGCGCTCGGCATCTTCTGGCTTGGAGCCGGCGTGACCATAACCCACGGCGTGCAGAGTCTGCTGCATCCGCCGGCCGAGCTGGCGCTGTCCTGGGAGCTCTGGGCCGTGCTCGGCGGCTCGTTCCTCATCGACGGCTACGTGCTCAAGCGCACGGCGCAGGAGCTCATGGCCACCAAGCCCAAGGGCATTTCGTTCTATCAGTACGTGCGTCGTGTGAAGGACCCGTTCATGATGGCCGTGCTGCTGGAAGACCTCACGGCGTGCACGGGCGTAATCATCGCGGCCTGCGGCATTGGCGCCACCCATGTCACAGGCAACCCGCTCTGGGACAGTCTGGCCAGTATCTCCATCGGCGCGCTGCTGGGCGGCGTGGCCGTGACGCTCATCCGCCTCAACCAGCGCTACCTGCTCGGCCAGTCGGTCGAGCCCGAGATCGAGCAGGGCATTCGCGAGCTGCTGCTGGCGAGACCGTCGATCGACAACGTCTACGCCGTGCAGTCGCAATGGGTCGGCCCCTCGACCTTCAGCTACAAGGCCGAGGTCGACTTTGACGGCACGTACCTGGCCGCCAAGCTGCTGCAAATGTGCGTCCTGCTCTGTGTGCTGGCCATCGTCATCGTGTAAGCTAATGCTGATGCTTTGCTCAGGTACCGACCAGTGTTCATGGAGACCAAGGAGCTGGAGAAGGACCTGCCGCTGATTCTCGCGTGGTACGCGGAGGACGTGACGCGGCTCGTGGAGAAGGAGGTGCAGGAGGTCGAGGACGAGATCCGGCTGTTCTACCCGGAGGCCGCGTTCATCGAGCTCGAGCCGGACAGCAAGGAGTCCGAGATGCGCGCCATCTCCAACATGAAGACCCAGTCCTACCGCACGAGCGAGCGCGAGGCCATGACCCGAGCGCTCGCGCATCTGGCACGAACGCTGGAGCGCAAGACGCCTCCCGTGGCCGGCGCCCCTCGCGACGACGCGCTGTGAGTCACACAGACAGGCTTCGTTCCCATTTGCAAAGTCATGACGAAATATAAGAGTGTTCAGTTTAACAGCTAATGAATGGGAGGAGGGATAACTTAGAGAGGCCGGGCTCACGTGAAGACGTGGACGCGAGGCAGCGAGGAGCCATGGTCGAAGGCTGCGCTCCTGGACAGATCTCGGAAGCGCAGAGCGTCCCAGCTAGCGGTTCGTCGATTGCCAGCGGCGTCTGCTTCGCTGATAGAGCTGCTGCGGTGGGTCTTCGAGCTGCGAGTTGTCGTCGGCAGTTTCTTGTTCTTGGAGCTCTTGCTGCGCTGGTACGGCTCCCACCAGAGGTGGTGCACGCTCGCGATGATCTCGTACGACACGACGTTGACCACGAAGCCCACGAGCATGTCCCGCGTCCACTTGGTGGAGATGAAGTCGGTCCAGAGACTCACCAGCACGGCCCAGAGCATGAACAGCATGGACACGAGAGGCCCGTTGGGGTCCGTCACGGGCGTCAGACCGTTGTCCGAAGGAGACGGAAGCCCATGCAGCACGCGGCCCGAGCGACGGATGTGGTGCTGCGAGCCGCTGGCGGCCTCGTAGTCTGAGAACAGCGTGATGCCGAAGACCGAGGCACAGGCCACAGCCGCCAGTACACGAGACGTCTGTGTGGAGCGGCGCGCTCTCTTGGGCGACGCCGCGGCTTCTTCCTCTTCCTGTTCCTCCACGTCGGTCTGCTGCGTGCTCTCGAGCACAGAGATGGACGTCACTGGCGCCGGAGGCTGCTGCTGCTGAAGCAGAGCTGCCTGTCGTGCCGTCTGATCGCCCGTGACCAGCGAGCGCAGGAACGAGTTCTGCTCCCGCAGCGACTTGTTCTCGGCGCGCAGGCCTGCGATAGTGTTCTCCAGCTCGTGCTTGGCCTTGGTCAAATCCTGCACCTCGGACGTGAGCTCGCCCAGTTGCGCCTTACGGCGCAGGCGGGACTTGTTGGCGCTCTCGCGGTTCTTCATCTGGCGGATTTCGCGCTTCGAGCGCTTAGCGCCGTTGGGCGCAGGCACAGCCGACGGCAGCACGGCCGCGGCTGCCATCTCTGGGAACGTCCGCTTCTGGGTCATGGACGACATGGGCTGTGGCGGGAAGAAGGCCACCGGCAGTGCGTACGGCAGCGTCATGGCGGCCAGAGGCACCGGAGACACTGGACTCTTCATGGGCGACGAGAAGCGACGTGACGGAGGCGACGCCACCTCGCTGGCTGCGTCCGTGAGCCAGTCGCCGCTCATGTCGTCACTGGCGGCGGACGGACTGCTGTAGGACGTGGCGGGAGACGACGACGGCGACGACGAGACCTCGGTCTCCGTGTCCATGCCGAAGTCCAGCGCCAGGTCCAGATCCTCTTCGTCCGCCAGACCGAAGAGCAGAGAGTCCACGGCGTGGTCCTCGTCCCGGAAGAGCAGCTCCATCTCCATCTCCATGGCGAATCGCGTTGTGGCGGCTGCCGGAATGACCTGGTCAGCAAAGAGACCATCACTCTCGACTGCGAACGAAATCCTGTAAAATCCTGTATAAATTGATCTGCTGAGGAAATATGATCCTTCTATGAAATTCAGTTTAGCCTATTTTCTGTTGCGTAAAACCTGTGTAACCTAATATATGTCTAAAATTGATCTACAGAATGGGATGCGTACGCTTTGTGAGTTGGCAGATGCTGATTGGCTGAAAAGAAGTCAGTCCTGAACCCACTGCTGACTCATGCCACTGGCTTGAAGCCGTCGCCCGAGAGCTGACCGGCGTCCTTGATCACGATGGGCAGCAGCGGCCGGCCGGACCGACTGCCCTGGGCCTCGCAGGGCGTCAGATGCGGCAGGTCCTCTTGCAGCACTTGGCCCAGCACCACGTGCTTGCCGTCGCACCAACTGGCCTACAGTGACGACGTCAAGCCACCGATTCCTAGTGGGACGAGAAGGAGAGACTTACTGGAGCGAAGCTGATGAAGAACTGGGACTTGTTGCTGTCGCCCTGATGCGCCATGGACACAGAGCCACGCTGGTGCTACAGAGAGAGACTGCTGAGGGTGCGGCTGAGAGGAGAGCCAAACGATTGATCCGGTACCTTGTACAGGAAGCTCTGCTCATGGGACGCATGTTAAACGGACTGGTGACAAGAAGAGCGACCAGTGAGACGACAGCAACGCACCTCGTCCTCAATTTGTTTCGTGTATGCAGAAGCGCCTCCGACGCCATTGCCTGCGCCATGAAGAGACGCTATCAAGTCAAGGCTCCAGTTCTATGAAGTGTGACTGCTGTTGTACCATGAGTGATATCGCCGCCCTGCATCATGAAGCCTGGGATGATCCGGTGGAAACGCGTGCTCTTGTACCAGAGCACTCGGCCTTTGGCGCTGCCCTTGCGCTCGCCTGTCGTTAAGATCAGTAGATCAGTCCAAAGCTCTTGGGGCTGAGAAGCCAAGGCGCCAAACCAGTGCAGAGCATGCGGAAGTTGCTCGTTGCGAGCGGAAGCTCCTCATCAAAGAGCTTTAAAGGGCGCACAAGTGAGAAGCCAGTCCCCAACCAGCACTTCAGACTGGAGTTAGTATCTACCTCAATGTGCAGACGTCGCAGCGGTTGGTCCGCGATGGAGATGTCCAGATACACGAGCGTCGGCCCATGGGATTTGCCCACATCAAAGTCTGCCAGCGATTTCACTGGCGCCGCCAAGGCCATGGATTCTATCAGAGAGTAAAGGATCGGAGAGATTGGATCGCTTCGACCGTTGGAAGCCTCCCGATTTAGCTCAGCAAGCGACCAAAATGGCCAACCTTCCTCACAAAGTCATTGACTCAAGGCTCCAATGGCGTCTCCCGTCGTGTCAGCGAACGCGAAGAAGCTGCAGGAAGAAGAAATTGAGGTGCGATGTGCATCAAGTCGCTATGTCCTCTTCTCGCTTTGACTCATTAGATGTATTCTGCTTTCGTAGCGCCTCGTGAAATGCCGCCTCCGATCGGAGATCGAAGCGCGCAAGGCTCTGGAAAGCACCATGAAGCGGGCTGTGCAAGAAGCTCGCGAGGTGAAGAAGGAGCTCGTGCTTCTGCGTCAGGATAACGAAGAGCTACGCAAGCTTAAGTTGTCGCCATCGACTTCTTCGCTTGATGAGAGCGTGATGGCGGGTCATAAAGCAGCTGTGAAGAAGTTACAGCACCAAATCGACCAACTGGTCGCTGAACGAGCCACAGGAAACCAGCGGACGCAGGAGCTGGAAGACGAGCTCGTGGGAACAAAGCATGAGCGAGACGACCTGGCGCAGCAGCTCAAAACGACGCAGACAGCGCACGAGCGAGAGCGAGCGGCTCTGGAAGCCGAGCTCAAGAAGGTTCAGAGCACAATGGACGAGACTAAGCGCAAGTACCAGAAGCTGATCCGCGAGAAGAAGGAGGAGGTCCAGAGAGCGTTGCAGGAGAACGAGCAGTTGGCCAAGTGCACGGAGACACTGCAGCGGCAGCTGGAACTTCTCCCGCAGCTCAAGAAGCAGCTCCAGAACGCCAAAGACAGGATGTCGGGCTCGTCAGACGACTGGCAGAAGAAGCTGGACGCACGAGAGCAGGCGTTTCTCTCGCAGGAGCAGGACAACAAGCAAAAGCTGGAGGAGAAAGACCGCGAGATTGAGCAGCTGCAGCGGACGACCGAAGAGCTGCGGGACCACGTATACGAGGTTGAGCGTCGTGCGCAGGAGATTGAGGAATCCTACACAGCAAAGCTGGATCGCGAGGGCGATCGACTGCAAGAGTTGGTCTCACTCACGACCAAGCTGCAGAGCAAGTCAGACACAGCGCTGGACGCTGCCAAGGAAGCTGAACGCGCGAAATTGATCGCTGAAGAGACGACCAAGCAGGAAATCTACCTGCGGGAGACCGCTCAAGACGCAGCAGACGCAGTCGAAGCTCGCGCTGAGAAACTGGACCAACAGCTGGAGGCAGCTCGTCGTCAACTGGAGCAGGTTGAGAAGGCCTTGAAGACGCGCGGGATCACGTTTGACTACCTTCTAAAGCAGGAGAAGTCCAGTAACAACAACAGCAAGGAGAAGGAATCAAGGCCAGAGACGTCGACGCGATCGCGATCGGTGAAAGAACCCTCTTCTGCCTCGCCGTCGACTGTCACTAGAAGCTCGTCATTGACCGCGACCCGAAAGGCCGCTCCAGCAGCCAAGCCTGCTGCTGTGGCCAAGACGTCCACGTCTCTATTGTTGCAGAAGAAACGAACGGCCACGATCAGCAGCAGAAGTCCCAGCAGCAACAACAACAACAATGCCAAGGAGGACACGCCGGAGCGTACGAGATCGCGTTGACCTAGAGAAAGTTCAGTTTATCCAACAATATCATTCATTCATGCTTGCTTTGCGGCGTGGGCTTTCTTCGCTTTCTCTGCTTCCTTGCCAGCCTTGGCCTTGCGAGCTTCCACAGCAGCCTTCTTCTCTTCCTCCTGCAGGTGTTTTCGCTCCAAGATCGCCTGAGGGATCGCAAGTGGCGGCGCAGTGGACCCTTTCTCTTCGTACTGGCTCGAGAAAGACTGCACAAAGCTCTCGAACGCTGCGGTGTCAATGGTCTGGCGCACAGTGGCGAAGAACCGGTAGTAGTGGTGCATGTTGTGCATGTACAGCAGCACGTCGCCCAGCATCTCACGTACGTTGAGCAGGTGGTGAATGTAGGCGCGCGAGTACTTTTGCTGGCACGCGAAACAATCGCAATCGGCCAGCAGCGGCTTGGTATCCTTGGCGAAGCGGGGCTCACGCAAATGCAGCAGCGAGCCTGAGAGCTCGCGCTCGTTCTTGCGCTCGCGCGTATCATCGACTTCCGAGTCCATCCAGAAGATCATGGCCGAGCCGTTCTTGGTGACGGTGGCCGGGTACGGCGAGACAAAGGCGTCGATCCCACGGCCTACGGCACTCAGAACCTGCAGCGGGTGACCAATACCTGAGAGCAGACGTGGCAGCGTCGAGGGCGTGATCTCGCTCACGACGGCGTCCAGCATCTCATTGCGCGTGGTCTCGTTCTCGCACGAGTCCAGTCCGCTGATCAGCACGGCCTGTACATTGCGCTTGCAGGTCTCCACGGCGCTGAGACGACGCAGGCGCTCCTCGTTGCCACCGACGATCACGCCGCACAGGAGCGACGTAGGAGACGACGACGTGGACGACGGAGACGAAGGCGAAGGTGGCGTGCTGATCCCAGCGGCGATGCAGGCGTCCAGCCAGTCGAGCGAGCTCTGCACAGCCGTGCGCTGGCGGTTCGGAGCGAAGGAGCTGTTGACCTCGTCAGCCATAGGCACGATCACCTCGGGCTTGAGCAGCTGGGCCACCTCAACGAACTCGTTGGCCGACACCACTCGACGGCCGCCCTGCGTCTCTACCACGAACTTGTTCTTGGTGCTCGGTGCATGCTACAAAGAGACACAGCATGTCAGCAGCCGCGCCAAGCTATGCTGTCTGACAGACCGTCCTACCGTTGTGGCGCCGTAGTCTCGGGCCGTGAGCAGAAGCTGCAGATCGTTGGCGTTGATGAAGTCACGGAAGCGCAAGCCCTTGCTCTTGACTGTCTCCGCACACTGAAGGCTACGCGATCAGAGCGTCACAAAGCCATCAGCATCGCATGTAATCAACCAGCAGCTGCAATGGAGCACGAACATGTCGGCGAACGCGACGGCCTGGGCCTGGAGCGCCGGCAGCTTCTTCTGGTTGTCTGTGCATATCCACCACTCGATCTTCAGCCACAGAGCTGCATAGAGAGATCAGAGAGTACTGCACCTGGCGTGAGATGCGGCACGCTGCCCACGATGGTCGTGGGGATGTAGCACGGCGTCTTGAGCTGCGGGACGAGCGCTCCAGTGCGCGCCATCATGGCTCTCATCTCGACCATTGGGTGCACGGCAGACAGTGACTGGGTTACGCTTCGGGTTACGTTACAGCATAGGGAGCTCTATAGAGAGCAGTCGGCCATCTGGTTCTTCGGTTTCGCATGTGAGCTGGTGGCACTTTACGGTACGCGCAGACATGGCTCGACGGGTCACGCATGGGGCGCAGCAGGCGCTGGTGAGGCTTCCTTGTCGGCTCTGGGCTCGATGGGAAGCTGACTGACTCACGCGTGTGGCTTCTGGCAGGTCATGGGCATCGTGCTGCTCTCCTGCGGCCTGTTCTACGGCTTCGGGGTGCTGGAGCTGCCCGACAACGTGCGCACGACGGTCGCGGTGCTCTTCAGCGCGCAGGTCATCACGATCGTCGCTCTTTTTCTCACGGTACGAAGAGCGTCCTTTGTGGGTCTATGAAGGGAGAATGGGTCGCTCACTGTGTTCTGTGGCTCCTCAGATGATGCTCGTGGATCCTACGCACCCGGCAGCGCGTGCAGAGCGCAAGCCGCTCAAGCACAGCACGCTGGCGAACGCGACCGACCAGACCGCACTGCGACGACGTATTCACTGCACTGCGTGCGACGCGTACGTGTCGCCCACGACCTGTCACTGCCACATTTGCAACACGTGCATCGAGGGATTCGATCACCACTGCATCTACCTCAACGTCTGCATTGGCTCGCGCAACTACCGGCTGTTCGTGGCGCTGCTCTGCTGTACGATCATGCTGCTCTCCACGCAGCTGCTGGTCACGGGCTACGCGCTGCATCGGCGACAGACGCGTCATCGCACGCCAGATCTGTCGTGGGAGATGGTCCTGCTGATCATCAGCCTCTCGATGCTGCCGCTGCTCCAACTGCTGTGTCTCGTGGTGCTCGGATGCTTCCATCTCTACATCGCGTACCGCGGAATGCGCACCCACGAGTGGCTCCAGCAATTTCGACGGCGGCACCGATGGACCGCCAGTCGCCAGTCCGCAGACGCGTCCGATACCATCGATCTGGACACGATGAAGTCCCAGAAGCCGATTGGCGACGAGGATAACGGCACGTGCGCCCCCGCGGTGTCCTTGCTCGTGACCCCATCGGCCGATCGAGCGATTGCCGCACTGGAGCAACAGCAATAGTTTTGATGTAAAATAGCAATTTAGCGTCAATGAACGAGCAAAACAATTGCATTTTGGAACATGTCCATTCGGTTTCTTACATAATATCAAAATGTGGAGTTCACGCAATGGTCATCACGACAAAAATCTGAGCCGCGCCAAAATGGCATCACCACTTCGAGGTCTTGATAGAGATGCAAACTCTCCTTTCTTCTTGGCAGCACTGATGATGGGAGCGGAGGGTGGCGTATCATGCTCACGCGCCCACGATTGGAGCACTTTATCATCTTCAGTGTTCCAAAAGGTCGGTGAAGGTCTACCTCTGAGGAATGAAATGGCGGCGTCGACGTTACCAGAGGTGAAATAGAGAGCATGGGCCACTGCGTCGATATCTTGTCCAGTTTCGAATTGAATCAGAGAAATAAGTTTTTCCTCTTCGGCATTCGTGGTCACGACGGACGCATTCGTTGGGTCAGATCTAGCGACACTAGCAGCACCGCGCGGAAACGGGTTTGAACGCTGACGCCGCTTAGTCAACGTTGAGTTGGCGTGTTCTTGGGGTGCTTGATGACTGTCATTCGGTGATTGCTCATTTGCCACTGATGACGAAGTTGGCTTCCTTGGTTGTAAGTACGGAGATAACTCTTCGCGAGTCGCCTCAGCAAGGCGCTTTTCCCAATAACTATGGATAAACATTCCACCTGGAGATTCTTCGCAACGATTTTCGGATTCTTCCAGATCACTCGCTTCCTCATCGATGCGCGCCTCGTCTCGCGAAACCGTGTCATTTGAGTCTGTAGGCTTTGGTACTTTCACTCCAGCATTATACGCATCGGAGGAGAAATGCTCTGATTCCTGCGTCGCACTTTGCTCAGAAGCTGAAGATATCGCTCGGATTTTTTTCTTGCCCTTCCGCACTGGCTCATTCATATCGTCAGTGTCTACGCTCGCCTCTGAATCTTCGCTGCGACTAAGTGTCTTTCGTTTTGGGCTGAGGATGGCAACAGGCTCAGGCACTTTAGCGGTTGACACAGGAAGCGCTTCGTCATGCCTGCTGTTGATACCCTCCCTTTCCTTCTGAAGCTACAACATAAAATACAGTTCACATCACATCCTTTAGCATGCACCCTTCTTGTCTCACCTTGGCTTTTTCAATGATATTGCGTAGCTCCATGGGTGTCCACTTGTTCAGAATGACCTGGTAGTGTTGGCGCATACTCTCAGCCGAGTGTTCAGTCACCTACGCAAGCAGAACGCACTCAGTCATCCAATCGAGCACGATCCAAATGCAGTCTATCGCTAGAGATATCACACCTTCATACTCTCTGCGATCTTCCACAATTTCATTGAAATACTTTTGGGCAACTGACCGCCTTTCCGCCTCTGCACATATTGAGAAACAATGAGCACCAAAGTCTTTATTTCATTCCTCTTGCGACGTATTGCTACGTTACCTTCACGAAATCCAGCATCCGGACATCGTCTTCATCCGTGAACTTGACTTTGCCTCGAATCGCTATGCCCATTTCCTTTGGGGTTGGCTCGCCTAGCTGTTCCCGTGCATGGTCACTCGCCTCTTCTGCGTTGACGACTTCTGTGGCCGCCTGTGAATCTTCATCTCTTCTACTCTCTAGATGAATTGCCTGGCTAGGCGGCTTTGGGCTGGGACTTGAAGTAGACACAGGGACATCAACTGGCACAGCAGCCTCTTGTATGCTGCTCGATTTCAGTTTCTAGATCCAACAGACGTCACAACTTTACACTTCGCCCATGCCAAGTTCATCATGCATCTGCTTGTGGCTCACCTTGGCGTTTTCAATGGCGTTACGTCGCTCTTTGGGTGTCCACTTGTTGAGGATTTTCCGGTAGTGTTCGTTCATGCTCGCTGCCGAGTGATTTGTCACCTGTTCAAGTAGTACTCATTAGCATCTACAAGTGCCAAATTGTAAATGGCATTAAGTGCATACCTTCTGATTCGCTGCGGTCTCCCACACTTGGATCGGAACGTATTCATTTACTGCTGGCAGTCGACCATTATTGAGTGTCTGTGCATCACATAGAGACCATGAGCACACACAAGCAACCTTCATCTGTCTGCGACATCCATCACTTACCTCCAAGAAGTCCAGCATGCGGACGTCATCCTCAACCGTGTACTTCACTCTTCTCCGAATCGCTTTTCCCTGTTGCGCTGGCGTAGTAGGTTGGTGGTATTTCTTTAACGGTTGCAGCTCTCCCATCGCTATCGAGTCGAAGATGAGCTCCACGGGCACCCACGAGCCTGGGTTGCTCTTGGACGTCAGTGCTCTCTTGCCCACTACAGTCGTGACGTTCTTGGTCTGCATGTCGGTCGTCACTTTTCCACCGTTTGTCTATCCAAGTTCCCAATTCTGCGTCATCCAAACGACTCCGATGCTGCTACCAGAGCGTATACAGTACATACCTGGATGAGGTGCTTGGCCTTCTTGCTCTCCTCAGTGTGCAGCGTCCGCGCCAGGAAGAACGTCTGGCCTTCGAACAAGCGCGTCATTCTCCTCCGGACTCTTCCTGCCTTGGCGCCAATTGAGTCGAATTGAAAGTTGCCGCTAGGGTTTTTTCAGCCACTCACTAGGGTTTTTTCTGTCGCTAGGGTTTGAAATGGCGCTTTTTTCTGCAACCTTCACGCAACATAAAATACAAATTCCACATTCAAGCAACATAGTCTCATCCCACCAATGACTTCTGAAGCGACAGACGTCGAGACGCGCTTCCTGCAGGTACACTGACTTCAAGCTCTGTCCTTGCATTCAATCTGATGCGCTTGTGCTGTGCACCGCAGTGGCTCGTGGACAATGGAGCGACCTTCCCCAAGATCCGATGGCCCGTGAAGACGCCCTCGGGGCTGCGTGGAGCCACTGCAATCGAAGACATTGCGCCGTTCGAGCCCATGCTGTGCGTGCCCAAGGCGCTCATGATCACGGAAGAGACCTGTCGCAGCGATGAGCAATTGGGGCCCATCTTCAAGCAGAACAGAGATGTCTTCGCAAAGGACGACCCCGTGATCGCGCTCTTTCTCGTACGCGAACTCGTACGTGGCGACGAGTCGTTCTTTGCGCCTTACCTGGCCATGCTGCCGTACCCCACAAGTGTGCAGGACTGGACGGAGCAGGAGCTAGATGAGCTCTACGACAGGTGAGAGTTATTCTGCTGCATTGAGGTTGTTGTTGCTGACGTTTGATGCAACAGACGACTCGTAGACGCAGCAGCAAGACGCGTATTGGAGATCTCCGTCTTCTACGAGCGCATTTTCACCCGACTGGACGACAAGCACTCGGTAAGAGCCATGGCCATTGCGTGATTGCAATGCATAGCACTGATGCTGGTCTCTATCGCTGCTATCAGGGCAAGTTTCCGCGTGAGCAGTACACCTTTGAGCGATTCGCGTTCGCTTGGAAATCGATCCAGGCGCGAACGTTTGGCCGGCGCCTCCCATGGACTTCACTGGTGCCACTGGCCGACTGCCTCAACCATACAAACGTCGCGACTAGGTACGACTTCGATTTGGACAGGAATGGTCTGTTTCGCCTCTATCCTTCCGGGTCCACGAGCTACGCGGCAGGAAGCGAGGTCTTCAACAGCTACGGACGGAGGTCCAACTTTCAGCTGCTGCTGGATTACGGATTCGCGCTGGAGCGAAACGAGTGGGATGTGGTGGACATCGAGCTGCCTAAAGACCGACCGCGTCCTCTGCCACGTCGGCTTCGGTTCGACTCGGCGACAACAGTGAACGAATTGTTTGCGTCGCCCCTGTTGGCGTCATTGCAGACCCGAACGACTGTGTACGAATGGCTGCGTGGCATTTTGCAGCAGGCGTTGGAGTCGTTTCCTTGTTCAATGGAGCAAGAGGAAAACCTGTTGAGCAGTGGTGTCCATCTGGATGAACGTCTCCGTGCAGCGATTGTGTACCGTCTCAACCGCATGAAGATTATCGACAGAATTCTAAAGCAGCTCGATCATAAGCTGACGGACCTGGACGGAGAAGATGGCGAATCAAACTTGGGCCAAAAGCTATCCGATCTGCAGCTAGACAACCAAAACGAGACGGACAATTCCGTGTCTTCTAGTGTGAACTAAAGGTATTGGTTAAAGAAGCGATTGCGCCTGCCTTTCTGTGGCAAGCAGAGGGAGGCAAATCTCCCTATGTGAATGAGCTATAGTCGGACTTGGATTAGAATTCGCTTGCTCCTGGGCCGGTCTCGCAGCTTTGATGAATAATGTCCAGAAGAACGTCCTTGGTCTTTTCTGTCGTAAGCGAAAACAGACGTTTCTCTGCAGCAACAACAATTCATGAGCATATTTGACCATCAACAACAAGAATCTAGACGATTGAAACCTTACCTTCGCTTCCGTTGCTATTCACTCCCACGACTTGGAAGCTCCACGTTTTGTCGTCTGTCTTGTCCACAACTGTACTTGCATTTTCGAACTGATTGAAGACATATAACAACACAGTCAATATCTAAGACGCAGCGTGTAATCAGATTGGTAGCACGCACCATCATGTGAAATGCTGGAGAAGCTCCGATTTCTGCATCTTCCGCAGTTTTCCAGAAGAGAAAGCGGAACGCTCGATACACTACGAAGTATGGCTACAATAGCAAAAGAGCGAGAGTATTAGCGGAGTACATCTCGAGACCATTAACAAATGGACGAGTTTCTTACCTTGTAGCTGCGCTCACCATCGGCTTTGGTCTCGAGCATACCGGTCCACAATGCATGATGGCGGAGACGCATCTCTTCTTGTTCCTCTCGTTCTTTGAACACCAGCTGGTTTTCCATGTAGATTTCGCGTTCGGCAGCGTAAATGTCAATAAGATCCTGATCCGTTGGGACTGACGAGAGAAGATTCCAGATAATGTGGCGCACGCGATTGCTCGGGGGAAGATCGCCAAGTAATAAACTTGCACCGAATTCAAACAATCCAAACATTAAGATAAGCCAACGTCCAGGGATGAACGAGCAAACCAGAGCACCGGCAAACACAGCAGCAAACACAGCCCCGGTCTTCCATGGGTGCGTCCAGTTGAAAAGGTTCTCCACGCATGCGATGGTGCCACATGCGCGTCCAATATCATTCTGGATGTTCTTCATGGTCTCTTTCACTTTCCACAACGCATCGAACAGGTGTCCACCAATGGCGCCACGCTTTTCCTTTACGATCAGACTCTCGCAAACGAATTCGGAGATATTGCGCTCCGCACGTGATATTTTCTTCGATGTTCTACGTGACGGTGTTCTTGTCGGTGTTGGCGCACCGCCATTAATATCGGTGATCTTGGTTGATGCTTCCTTTGGTATGTTCATTGTGGCAGGTAGTCGGAATAGCACTCGCACCAGCAAATTGTCGTTATCTTCAATTTTATCAGATGTGCCGATAAGTGGAAGGCGCGTAATCGGGGCAGACCCCGATGGCAGAGTCGAGAGCGGAAGCACAAGATCAAGCGAAGAGGTCTCATCTTTCGTTGCAATGTCGCGAAGAGCAATAGTCCCACCCGCGATAATCATGTCTGGTGATTCCTTGGCTTCACCGGTCAAAGAAACGCACAACTCGAAGGACAAGAGGCCAGGAAACGATCGCCAGGAAACAAGATCATCTCGCCCTGTAAAACTCTTTCGAACAGCCTGTGGCACTGGGAAATAGTAGGCATGGTGGTCAATTCCGCAGGCAGTTTTCGGAATGGCTTCTGGTGAGGACGAGCGCTGTTTCTGGTAAGCAGCACATCGATCGCAGTCACAATTTGTTTCATCGTGAAGCCAAGAAATATTGAAATTTCGAAGAGGGAACTCCTTTCGCTGCTTTGGTACTTGGGGGCTGCTGTTCAACATGGAACGTCGCCAAACAGGATGTGCATTTCTCTCCACCGTCGGAGTCCAAGCCACAATAGCTTCTTCAAACTCTGAAGGCACAAATGCATTTTCACCTCCAAGCTCTGAGCGCTTCCGGTCATTCGGAAGATACTTGATTCGCACGAAAAGACTCATCTTGGACGATCCTGAATCCTTCAGCATTGTCGACTGTGACGCCATCAGCAATCGATATGTTGCTTCAGATAGCCGGGCTTCGTGGACAGCAACCTGAAGATCTGCCAGCGGGCGAAAGAGCTTCAAGCGATCCTCTTGCTCCAAATCGTAATCCATGTACCCAATCCAGCGACTGACAAATGAGCCTTCCAGTCGTGAGCGCAATTGGATGAGCATGTATAGAAGAATACCATAAAGCAAATATGCTCCAGCATATTCCAGATTCATAAACACACAGCAGTACACGAATACCACCAAGCAAAGTGCTGACTTTCGTTTGTTTTTCCACGAAATAATATCGCTGTACTCGACGTCCACCCACTGAAAGAGCTTGATGACTCGGCCAAGACGATCCACAGTAATTCTAAGCGTTTCCACGTTGCACTCTTTCTCTTCGCGCTCCAGCAGCGTGGCTTCCCCGTTCACACGTTTCCGCAGTAGGTCTTCCTTCGTTTCGACAAACTTGAGGTCAATGAGAGCAAACCCGATCTTCTTTCGGCTTGATTTGGAGGTCGAGGCGGGTGGAAGCAGCGCGTGGCGATCAGCATCAGTCACCACAGGGGCAACTTCGTTCTCTTGGGGATGAACCTCTCCAGTTTGTTGTCCAGAGCCTTGGTCGTCATCCAGTGTCAATCTCCGAAGCGGGATCTTAAGCTTTTGGAGCATTTCATTTGTGCGAATAAATTGATCCGCCTCGCGTTGCAACAACTCGAACAGCGTGATCGATAACTCGGCAATGACCGTATCTGAGTTGAAATCAATCACTTCAATCCTGAACGGTGAGTTATGGCTTCGGATGTGAAAGCACAACTTTTCCATGTACATCGGATCCGCGCTTTTCAGCACAGGATTGGTTTCATGGACAATATCACCAACAGTCAATCGGCAATACGTGTCCCCTTCGAAAATGTTCTTTGAATGAAGATTTTTCTCCTGCTGGCATTGCTTTGTGCACAAATGCAGCCCTTGGAAATTCACAAATAACTGACCCAAAAGAAGTCGAGATCCCTCGTCTCGAATCACTTTGTAGGATAAACCATTGCGCTCTACTAGTTGCGGAGCCTTGGCCAATTCTTCTTCGGCATCCGATGGCGGATCCAACCTGTTGCACGCGCATTTGCTAATAGCTTTCATAATGCATCCTTTGTGTACGTCGATCCCACACAACTCACACCGGTAACCCCATGATTTCTTGATGACATTCATAATAACACGATCGCCTACATAACATCAATCGAAATGTCAGAAATGCCCACTTCAATAGTGAGCAGAGGTTGAACGTACAGACAGCGCAGTTGGGGATGGCGAGCCCGACTGATTTTAGCTGATGCACGCGGAACTTGTGCTCATTGCCACCAGTGTATTTACCCTCGAGAGGAACAAACTTGATAGACAGTAACAGCTTCGGCTGATTCGCTACGACGGCGTTACTGTTATTGGTCACGATGGCCAGCGGAGCCTGCAAACGTGAAGAGAGCGTGAAGCATCGTTTAGCTTCGATGTTCGGATATCGCAGCAGTGGCGTCATATCCAGTAGTCCACACGCGATTTGATCATCAGCGAGATAATTGGCATTCCAGATCTCAACCTCCAGCAGCGGAATGGGTGTGATGCTGCTGTTGTACATGTGTGTGAACTGCAGTACGTTGCCATGCATGCTTTTCCAGAGCGGATGGCGGCCGCCATTCTCAGATGGCTTCGTTTGGCGAGGCTCCTTCCACGGCAGCAGAGACATCTTGACGTATGGAGCTGCCGATCCAAGCAACTGAACACTGGGTAACTCCATCGCACGGTGCACGGTGATGTGGAACGTGCCAGGGCAGTTGACCTCGGCGATATTGCTGGCGCGTGCCATAAATTCCTCACGAGATTTGATGTTGGGGTCGTACGCCAGAATATCGGCGGCAAACTGCGCACAGCCCTGATGCAGAACGAGGTTGAACTCCTTGAGGCGGCACATTGGGGTCGTGGGCTCTTCCGGCCACGAGACGTCGCACAGATCGCAGGTGGTGGACATTCCAAGAGGGAGCTCTTCGACTTCGTCACTCTCAAGGATCGGATCGATCTCTGGGAAACTATGGCATCAAGAAAACACCTGCAAATGAGCTAAAGGTTGAGCACAAAGTCCATGTAATTGCAGCATGACATACCGCTCCAGGAGATCAGCTTCTTCAGCCTGCGGACTCGGACGGTCGTCAAAGGTCTTCTGGATGCGCTTAATCGTAGCATTCGAGGCGCTCATCTTCTTGAGCTTAGATCTGCACACATCAGGCGTAGGTAATGATACGAGACCAAGCGTCACTCGCATGGATCAGCACGTACAGCGCTGCGCCAATGGATGTGTTGGACTTAGTGGTTGGCGTAATCAGCTCTGCATCGATCGTCTGGTCACGGCGAGAGAACTTCTCCAGCAGCGGCTCGAGCTCTTCCTGTGTGCAGATGCGCACGACATCGCGGTCGGCAATGTACTTGCCCATGGGCTCATCCCGCGGCACCACTGCGTCCATTGATCTGCGTCAGCTTCAGCACCATGGAGGCATTGAAATACAGGCTGAACAACGTACCGATCCCGGAAGATTCGTTCATGAAGCTCAACGCATCCTGCTCCGCCGCACTGGCCGAGGCCGCCGGCAGGTCCCAGGATGGCAACGCCGCAGCCAGCGCGTCGTCCTTGCGGCCGGTCACAAACTTCTTCTTGAGCCCCTCGCAGAGCCAGAACTCCACGGCCGCGGGGTCCTCCGCGCCCTTGCGGCCGAAGTGCAGCGTGGCCGCGCGCACGCGATGCCGGAGCTCCATTCGGGGTTCGAATGAGCAATGACTCGAGGGATGATGACGGCACTAGGTGCGCACGGCGTTAAGTGCGCACTGAGTTGCGGCAACTTCAATTGGAGATCTGAGGAGGATGATGACGCCGCCAGCGGAAGACAGCGACAGCGACATGACCGTGCGCAGTGAGCTGCCGTCGCCCTGTCTATGGGCCGTGCATGCACCCAGCGCTCTGGCGGAAGACTCAATCGAGCAGGACGACAGTCCCAATGGTGAGTGAGTTGCATTCTGAGTTGCCAACGTATCTCTTCGTAATGATGACTTGTCTGATGGAACTGCAGCACAAGATGGACGCGAGCTGGAGCTCTCGCCTGCATCACAGCTGAACGTGCTCTCCCAGATCAGTGCAATGGGTGAGCTGGAGATGCGCAAGTCGGCTGTGGTGTCATCAAGAGCTGCTCCTATTCGGCCGCACATCTGGGCGTCGTTTGGTGCCAGCAATGCGGTCAACAACAGCAACAAGAAGCGCGTCAGTGGGAAGAAGACTCCGGTGCGTAATAAGACAAAGCAAGCGCCGCGTGCTCAAGTGATTGAGACTGAGCAAGAGCACAAGGCGGCGTCACCAAAGCCAGCGCAGAAGCGACGACGGGTGGTGACCAACCCATTGGCTGACGATATGCTGGATTGGGAAACGTGCAGCGGTAGGCGTCCCGCACACTATGGCAGCAGTGGGCAGGTCGTAACTAACCGCACTTGTCTGTGTCCTTAGAAGGGGAATCGGTGCTAGCAGGATTAGAGTCCAGCACTCAGGAAGACGAATGGCGATACGAAGAAATTTCTGACAGCGACTTTGATTCGAACATTTAGCAATTAACACGCAAGCGACTCACTTCTCTCGACGTACTTGGGCTTAGGCAGCCATGACCGAGTCCTTGTCGGCGTACCCAATGGAGTGCAACACATCGCGGACGTCCCAGAGCACAGCCTCGTTCTCGATCGTGCCCGGCATGCGGAACGGACGCGACTCCGCGATGGCCTGCATCGTGGCGCGCATGACCTTGCCAGAGCGGGTCTTGGGCAGAGCAGCGACCACAGCCACATCACGCAGGCAGGCAAAGCTGCCAATATGGGACTTGACGTCCTGCACGGCCTGCGCAGAGATCTAATCCAGCAGAATGCGTCAGTACAGGTTGACTCTCAGCACAAAGGCTTTACAAAGCAAAGCAACAAACCTCATCGCCCGAACGGGTTTGCGAGTTGTCCAACACGACTAGAGCGATTGGGATGTGGCCCTTCAACGGATCAGAGACGCCAAACTGAAGCAGCGAGAGCATGGCAGTCAGCACCAACGCGTTTCAAATCAAAGGTCGAATGAATCGTACCACTGCGCATTCGACGACCTCGGGAATCTGCAGGATCACCTCTTCAATCGAGCCCGTGCAGATGCGATGACCAGCGACGTTGATCACGTCGTCCGTTCTTGACATGATCTGAGAATCAAACGCAAAATGTAAGCACCAAGCGACCACACAGCAGTCAGAAGCGGCGAGAGCGTACGTAGACATAGCCGTCTTCATCAATGTGGCCCGTGTCGCCCGTGTGGTAGTAGCCTGGGAATCTGCGCAGGTACTTGGCGTGGAAGTCCTCCTCGTTGTTGTACAGGGTCGTGAGGGTTCCTACGCCACAAAGCAAGTGAGTTTCCATGTCCATATATCTGTAAAGGTGCTGCGCTCTCACCTGGAGGCAGCGGCAGCTTCACGACAAGCTCTTGATCGGAGCCTACTTCCGCCTCGTGGTTGTGGCTGTGGTGCTCGTCGTCCACTCCACTATCAGGCGTGAGCACGTGCATGTCGTAGCCAGGCACAGGGCGAGCCACCGAGCCATATTTAATGCCCGGGAAGGTTCCGGAAGGATGGTCTTGCTTCATGCCGATGCATTGCGTGGTCATCGGCCAGCCGGTCTCCGTCTGCCAGTACTGCTCGATGATCGGTACATCCAAATGGCTGTGGAAGAACTCAAGCGTCTTCGGATCGCTTCGCTCGCCAGCCACAAACATCGTCCTGCATCACAAGAGAGGAGTTAGCAGTCGCAAGCGATAGAAGCAAAAGCGCACCGCAGGACGTACTGCAGGTTCTTCTTGATATCAGGCTGCAGATCCTTCAGGAACGAAGCCTCCGGGTCCTCCTTTCGGATCGCACGCAAAGCCGTCGGTGCCGTGAACATCGTGCGAACGTTGTAGTCCTTGAGCACGCGCCAGTAAGCTCCAGCATCCGGAGTGCCCACGGGTTTGCCCTCATACAAGACGGACTGTGACGTGATAGCGTGAGTACGACCAGCAACCCTCAGCACGATCCTACAGTCAGCGCACATACCGTCGATCCTTGCAGCAGCGGTCCATAGACCGTGTACGAATGCGCGAGCACCCAACCAATGTCGGATGCGGCCCAGAACGTCTCCCCCGGCATCGTGTTCATGACGTGCGTCATGCTCCACTTGAGCACGACCGAGTGGCCTCCGTTGTCCCGAACGACGCCCTTTGGCTGCAAAAATCGAAGACGTCAGCTCATGATTCCATCCATTACGCCGCTCATTCGGGTCGCTCTCACCTTTCCAGTCGTGCCGGACGTGTACAGAATGTAAAGCGGATCCGTCGCCAGCACTGGCACAGCGTCAACAGGCGAGCCAGACGCCACAACGTCGTTCCAGTCCACATCGCGGCCGGGTTGGAGGTTGAACTGGCACATGTCGCGCTGGAAGATCACGCACTTGGATGGCTTCCACGACGAGCGCTCGAGCGCGCCGTTCACCATCGGCTCGTAGTTGATCACGCCCTTGGGCTCTACGCCGCAGCTCGTGGCGATCACGACCTTTGGCTGCGCGTCTTCGATGCGCGAGGCCAGCTCATGCGCCGCAAAGCCGCCAAACACAACTGAATGGACGGCCCCGAGACGCGCGCAGGCCAGCATCGCGACCAGCGACTCCACCACGGCCGACATGTAAATGACCACGCGATCGCCCTTCTGGACGCCGAGCTTCTGCAGTCCGCCCGCAAAGGTCGACACTAGTAAACGCAGTTGATGGATGTAGCCATATGCGGCCGTGAGACACGAGATCAAGAGATTTGCTCACGCACCTTCTTCAAGCAGCTCGCGATACGTCACGCTCCGCTTGACGCCCGTGATGGGGCTGTCGTACTGAATGGCGATGGTTTCGCCGCGTCCGTGGTGCACATGGACATCCAGCGCATTGTAGCACGTGTTGAGCTTCCCGCCAACAAACCACTTGTGGAGTCCGCGTCCATCCGGCGCTCTGTACACACACAGATTAATCAGCCAAGCGCATTCCTGTGAAACGCAATGATTACTGTTAAACGCACTCGCTCATGACGGAATCCCAGGGCCGGAACCACTCGATATCATGCGCGGCCTCGCCCCAGAACCATTCCGGGTGCTCCAGACTGCGGCGGTACTCGGCCAGGTAGCTGGGCTTGTGAATGCGGCGCAGGCCCGTCCGCAGGCGCGGGCGGCGCACAGCAGCAGTGGCAGAGCGTCTCAAGGTCCACATGGTGTGTCCAAAGGCGTAATGAGTTCCGGTCCTGAGCTGCAGAACCGCGTTCCTTCTTCCGCTCCTTCTGATTGAAGTTGCTTGGGGCCCCTCCCGACCTTGGGTGTCACCTGATGATTCGGATTGAAGTTGGACCAAACCACCAGCGGTATTTACAAGAAGTAGACACCTTTGAATTTGGTTATTACAGTTGTAGGTGATAGAATTTGAACAGATCTACAGAAATGAGCATGGATGGACCCAGGGATTGAGCGACCGGGCAAGAGCACGAACGAGGGAAAGTTCAGTGGGCGACGTGTTTAAGTGCACGATTGAGGACCAGAGATGCTTCAGTCTGCGGATTCAGGATCCAGCGCCGCAATTGACCTTCTTCAGGTGGCTCCCCTTGTGTGGACTTTGTACGGTAGACGTGTACCGTACACGTCTGGGAAAGGGTTCAAGGTTCCATTTCTCGGATTCTAACGTGGAATATACCGGTATACTGGACCTAGCCATTTTAAAAACCGGTTTAGGTTATATACCGGTATAATGGAACCCAATACCGGTAGGCGCATCCTACTGGGTCGCATTCGGTCAAGCCTGTCGCCCAAATGTGTGTCCCTGCTCAGGGAATTACCTCTCGTTCGTCTGTGGTGGAAGACAACATCCACACATGACCGCTCGCCTTTATTTCTGTTTTTTCACTGGAGGTACAGTATCCAAGTATCCAGGATGTCTTCCACGTTGTGCGACGAGACCACAAGATGCAGTCGTGCTATTGCTGTTCTGTCCACTGATTCATGGGTTGTCTTACAGTTCCAGTGTACGCAAATAGCCGCGTTGGGACAACGGCCGCACACCAGTTCAGCGATTATACTGCAACGCGAGGATAGCATGGGAGCTCACGCACGCAGTTGTTCATTGTGGATGATTTGGGTGGACGGGGGCCTGAATGCACACCGGGACGTGTTGTAGACGTAACGCTCTGCTCGTTTACGGCCACACGTAGTCCGTTCCCAGCATCCAACTCCTCTCAGGGCAAACGTGTGGCAATCAGATCTGCGAAGGAGTGCAAAGTCCGGCCACATGATAGACTCGCATGAAGCGAGACCATCATGTGGCTACCCAATGACGTTCTTACTCTTAATTTAGTACATTGGTCTATGTTCTCCTTATAAATAGCGGCCCGATATACTGAGACAAGTTAAACATTCAGGTGAGCCCACAAACGAAGAGGCCCACTGTGGCATGGACCGGACCTCTTGAGAGCTCCGATGTGCTGCGGAGCAGTCGTTCATTCCCAAATTTGCTCCAGATGGTCCACATCGGTCTCTCGCTCTCCCTGCTGCTGGGCGCCGCGGCCTCCAGCGCCTCGGCGGTCAACACGTCGGCGCTCAACGGCTGGTACGCGTGCAATGACCTCACGTTCTCGGACGAAGGCTCGGTCTCCGACTCCATGGACGCTGAATGCGCCATCTACAACGCGCCACTGTGCCACACCGGCATCTGCGACGACTCCAGTGACAAGACTATCAGTGTGTTCTTCAAGCGCATCCTGGCATCGACCAACGCATCCACGGCGCCCAATGTCTGGTTCCTCCAGGGCGGCCCCGGCGCTTCTTCCACTGCCAGTACGTCCCTTCGTCAATGCATTGCTGATACAGGCGCTGTGCTCATCTGGTTCTTGTGTCTTGCTCTGCAGTGGAAGACGGTATGACCGGCCTGTACTCCATCCTCGAAGGCGCCGTGAACGTCTACACGATGGACCATCGCGGCACCGGCCGCTCCCACTTGCTGCAGTGCGTGGCGTCGCAAGTCGAGACCACGGGCTCGCCGGATGGCACGAGCATCTCGGACGACGAAGTACCCGAGTGTGCTCAAGAGCTCGAGACCACCTATGGCGATCTGGCTTCGTTCTCCGTCACGAGTGCGGCTACGGACCTGTCGACCTTCATCTCAACCTTCACTGCTGGCGAGACCACGTACGTCTATGGCGTGAGCTACGGCACGGCTCTGGTCGAGCGTCTGATTCACCTGGACACTCCTGAAGTCGACGGCTACATCCTGGACGGCATCGCGACGTCTTCCGGCACGACGGACTTGAGCAAGTTCGAGTACTTTTCGACCTGGGACCGCGACTTTGGCGAGGTCGGCGAGTACTACCTCTCGTTCTGCGCTGAAGATGAGACGTGCAACGCCGCGTTCAGCGAGGCCAACGTGTCCACGACGCTCAAGAACCTGCTCGCGGACTTCGACGCCAACCCGAACTCGACCTGCGCCGCCATCGTGCGCGATCTCACCTCGGGCGAGCCCGGCGTGGCTGTCGAGCCGGCGTCCTACACTGTTCGCGAGCAATTTGGCTCGCTGCTCATGGCTGCCAGCACGCGCAAGCTGATCCCCGTGCTCACACACCGCATGTCTCGCTGCAATGAGGAGGACGCCAAGGTCGTGAGCTTCTTCTTCACCAACGTCAACTCGGTCATGTCGTCAACCTCGCAGGATGACGCGTTCCAGTCCAGTCTGCTGTACAACCTCATCGTGTTCTCTGAGATGTGGGAGACGCCCGAGGTCTCGTACGAAGCCATGCTCGAGCGCTTCACGGGCGCGAGCATCGCCAGTGGCTCGCAGTCCAGCGTCAGCACGTACTGCGCCTTCTCCAAGGAGAACTTGACCTCGTGCGCTGAGATGAACGTCTCGTCCTACAGCGCCTCGCCCATCCTGTACGCCAAGGACGCCTACTGGAACGTGGCGGCCGAGATCCCGAGCCACGCCAGTGTGCTGCTCATGAACGGCAAGATGGACCCGCAGACTCCGTACAAGTACGCCACGTACCTCTATGAAGCGCTGAACGGCACGGCCAAGGAGTTGGTAACCTTTGACTACGCCACTCATGGCACGCTCTGGACCACGCCCCTCGACACGAGCAACTACACGTGCGGCATGCAGATTCTGGCGTCTTACGTGACCAACGCCGGTGATCTGTCGCTGCTGGACAAGTCGTGCGTCTCGGAAGCCAACGTGCTCAATTTTAACGTCTCGGCATCCATCAACAGCCTGCTGCTGAGTGCCAGCGAAGCCTACAACGGCGACTTCGAGCAATCGAGCTCGTCCAGCTCGTCGAGCGATTCGGCCAGCACCAGCACCAGCTACAAGACGGAGTTCATCGTGTTCATCGTGCTGTTTGTGATCGTGCTGGTGCTTGCAGTCATCTTCATCTTCCGCTACGTCCAGATGAAGAAGCGCCATGTCGAAGTGCGCACGCCCGTGCAGGTTGTCGAGCCGGTCGCGGTTGCCAAGAACGTCTCTACTCCCAAGGACGGCGGCGCCTACGAATCGCACGTTTAGATCCCTTTCATGTTAGGCCTTCCATTGGAATTTTTGTTGCTCGAATATACGCGTTTATACCACAAAACCCACTTCATTTGCGCCCTGTGTCTTTACTCTATCGGTGCATACTTGCCGGTTAAGGAGCGAGGGCGAGTGGCTCGCTGCTGCAGTTCTCTGCTGATACGTCGAGCCAAAAGCTGCGAAGGGTACTCGATCAAGTGGTACGAGAGCGTGGCCAGTGCCGTCGTGAGAACAATCACCAACGCGATGCGGTCTGATTCATTCTTCTGACCTCGAACACTAGTCGAGTAGATCACGAAGCTGTGCAGCAGATACATCGAGTAACTGATCTTGCCCCAGTATCGCAGGAGGTTGCACTCAAGCAAGACGCCGATCTCTGTGGGAGACAGCAGCTCCAGCAGAATGACGAGTGTGAGCAACACGCTGATGAACGGAGCTCCTCCGGGGCCTTGAGGCACGGGGCTCTCGTAGAACCAGTGGAAGTACATGCCTTTGAAACAGACACTCGCCAGCAGGCCGATCAAAAAGTACTCGACCACACGCATTGTGAGTTTGTGCCAGGCTTCGAACTGAAACGAGTGGCGCCTGATCTTGGCGTCTGCTTTGGAATAGACGATGGCGGCGAGAGAACCGGACAGGAACGTCGGCAGATGCGGTCGCATGGAAGAGTGGTCCGTGCGGAAGCCAAACAAGCCTTCGTACATGATACCGATATACAGCGGGACGATCGGCACCCACCACTCCCTTTCCAGCTTGAGCGTGAGAACAACGAGCAGCGGAATGAGAAAATAGTACGCGATCTCCAACGGCAGCGTCCAGAACACGTGGTACCGGTAGCCGCGCTCAAACACGAGCACCTTGAACAGGTTGAACGGCTCCTGTCTGTGTGTCAGAAAGTATTGGTTCCGTGAATCGTCCGGCATCAACGCGAGTGCGACGGCCGTGAGTGCAAAGAGGGGATACACGCGCAGGAACCGTCTAGAAACGTAGTCGGTCATGGCTAGGCACCACTGACGAGAGTCTGCTCGCTGTGTCAGCAACACTCGGCACTTGCGCTCCATGATCGTGGTCAAGAGAAACGCAGACAGCACGAAGAACATGTCGACGCCCCATGCGCCGGCCAGTGTGTTGCCTGTCAGGCCTGCGTGGTCGGCCACGACCATCAGCGCAGCCAGTCCACGGACGCCGTCGAGGAACAGGATCTTGCTTGGCGTATCGCTGAGCTTGCAGTCGCGTGGTTCTTTCGCGTCTTCAGCTGCTTGTGGCTTGGAGCTGCTGACTGTCACGAGAACGGAGTTGCCCGTGTCACAGTCGTAGCTGCACGTGTCCTGGACGCTTGGTCGCTCATCCTGCACGTACATCATCAGGCTTGCAGATGGAGGCAGACGAATGCCACTGTGTCAGACCAGCGTAGCGTAAGCAGAATCCTCACACGCAGCAAATCCCACTCGATCGCTCGTGCCATTGTCCTCTGATCTTGCGGCCACTGTAGCTGTCACCCACAACGCAAAACGTTACAGGTCGCCCAACTCTGAACTCCCAAACGTTTGTAAACCACCTCAATACTTCTCCCAAACGTTTGTCAACATCCTCCAAACTCCCCTCAACACCCCTCAACACCCCCAAACATTTCCAAACTCCCCCTCAACTCTCCAAACGTTTGCAAACTCCCCTCAACGTTGCTAAACTTTGTTTGCCGCTTGCCAACCCCAATAGTGCGCTGCATTAAGTAGGCTTCGCCTAATTCTGAATTATAATGTTCGAGAGGGTGACCTAAAATAGTCAGACGGCCACTGGGATGACAAGAAGGGGGGTGACGTGGCTGCAATTGCTCAAAACCTCTATTAATTGATATCCCTTTATAAGCCATATACTATTATAAACTCAATCTTCTTCAACCTGTTCTAAATAAATCCTCCATAAATACATACTCTGCTCATTTCGGATAGCGCGAGGTGTAAGGTTTTTTCTTCCTTCCCACTGGCGCATTCACTCCATTTTGCAGTTTCCGTTGGAAATGCGCGCACTCGGGCGTCGTGTGCTGCTGGCGCTGGGGGCTGCGGCCGTGGCGATCGCAGGCCGGAGCGTCTGCGCCTCCTCCTCCTCTGAAGGTGCGTCGCTTTCCCTGATGCGCTGCGGCTGCTGAGCACCACCGTCCGTCTCTGTGTGTGCATTATGACCTAACTTGAAGCGGTCTGGTGGCAGATGTGATTCCGACCGGTTCTTCGCTCGAGACTGATCTTCTGCGCGTGAAAAACGACCACGCGTCGATCCAACAGCTCACGGACGCAGTGCTCTCGAGCGCATCGTCCAACGCTACGCGTCGTGAGGCGCTGGTGCAGCTGGGCAACATCTACTTCTACGGCAACAACACTCTAGCCACGACTGTGAATGGCACGCTGGCCATGAACTTTTACGCAGAGGCGGCCACCATGGGCGATCCACACGCGCAGTTCCATCTGGGTATTGCTTACAGCTATGGCTTCTGGGGCTTCCCCAAGGATGACGCTGCCGCTGTGACGCAATACTACTTCGCTGCGCTCGGTAAGGACATTGGCGCCGTCATGGCGCTTGGGTACAAGCACCTCATGGGGATCGACGCCCCAAAGAACTGCGAGACAGCTGTGCGCTATTACGAGGTCGCTGCAAACAAGGCCGTCGAGTTGCGTGAAGCGAATCACAGCCAGCCGGCGATATACGATCTGCCGCACCGCCGTCTCAAGACTGTTGCAGAGACACAGCACAAGAAAAACGTGCCGACTGATGCCGCCATCGTGGATTACTATCAGTTCTCAGCCGATAAAGGTGATGCGGAAGCGACGATGAACCTCGCGACGCTGTACTACTATGGTGCTCGTGGCCTTCAGCAGGATCTGACCAAGGCTGCTGCCTTGTTCCAAAAGGCTTACGAGCTTGGTGCCAACGGTGGTGCGTATCACTTGGGCCACATCTATAACCACGGCATTGGTGTTCCACAGGAAAACGACACGGCATTCAAGTATTTGAATGAGGCGATGCAAGAAGGCAACACGGCTGCGCAAAATGAATTGGCGTACATGTATTTAGAAGGAAAAGGCACGGAGCAAAACCCGGAGCATGCCGTGCAGTTATTTAAGACGGCGGCGAAGCAGGGAAGCATGGAGGCTTTTTACAATCTTGGCGTGCTCCACATGCAAGGACAGCTTGGCGTCAGCAATGTCGTTGGTATCCAGGAACCGGAGTACGAGGTTGCCCACGGATATTTCCAGGTTGCCGCACACCAGGGACACACGGTTTCAAGCCACAAACTCGCTCACATGAGTCTTCATGGCATTGGAACTTCCCGGTCTTGCAAGAATGCCGTGGATTCCTTCAAGTTGGTAGCGGAGCGTGGTGAATGGGACCGCATGCTCTCACTTGCTTTCAAGGACTTCAAGAATCAGGATTACGAAGCAGCTTTCATCAAATATGCTGTTATGGCACAACAAGGGTACGAGATTGCTCAGCATAATGCTGCATATCTCCTGGACCACGACTTCCTCACTCCGTCGCTCTCGTCATCTACCGCCACGGAATCAGCAGCTGCTTCCATGATGCTGTACAAGTTTGCGGCCTTGCAGGGCAATGTGGATGCGAACCTGAAGATTGGTGATTACTACTACTACGGTAAGGGTGGCCACCAAGTTGATTACACGAAGGCCAGTGCCCACTACTCTCTTGCCAGCAAGCGCTCGAACGCCCAGGCGATGTTCAACCTGGCGCTCATGTACGAGCACGGTATTGGTGTCGAACAAGATTTCTTCCTCGCCAAGCGTTTCTTTGATCGTGCTTTGGACGCGCATAGCGATGCGCATGTTCCTGTGACACTGGCGCTCTGGAAGTGGAAGATGCATTTGACGCTCACAAGCTGGAAGCGCTGGTGGGATGAATTCATGGGCTACGTTGAGCCATCAGTCCGCCCCACGGTTCCATCAACTTCTGCCGCTACCCCTGTAGTCGAAGATGTTTCCTCCGTTGTTTCACTTTTCGAGAGCTGGTGGCCGAACTCGTTTTCATTGGCTTCAGTCGCTGACAAGACTGGATTTGTCGGAAATTGGTACGATCTCGTGTATTCCGATAACTTCGTGATCCTCCTGCTTTCGATGGCTCTCGGTCTCGTGCTTTACATTCGTGTCGAGCGTCAACACCTCGCAGAGGTGGTTCAGCAGCGTGCAGCCCAGTAGGAAAACGAACCCTTTCTATCCATGTGAATTTTAAAGACCAAATCCATTTATCTACATTTGCGCCTAACGAAATATTATGTGCCCGCTAACTACTTACGCTTTTGTCTGATCCCGAGATAGCTGGGCATACATTTTCTCTAGAAGCATTTGCTGCTGGGCGAGAGTTTGACGCAGCTGCTCCACTTCCGTACGCAATTGCTGCACGGCGCTCTCGCATTGCTCAACCTGTTGTTGCTGGTATTTGACCGCCTCGACAACCACCGGCACCAGGCGCGCATACGCTACATACTTGAATCCATCGGAATCCTGCGTGACCACTTCGGGCACCACACGCTCGACATCTTGCGCAAGAAAACCGAGCTCACGCTCCGACGAGAACTTCTTTTCCGGAAACGCTCGCTGTCGGTAGTTGTAGGCCACGCCCTCAAGCTGCGAGATCATTTGAGCCGCACGCTGAGGCTCAATGCGCGTGATGTTCTGTTTAAAGCGTGAGTCGGAGGCATCCACATAGGCCCCAGAGCCCATGACCTGGCCATCGACAGTGATACCTGCACCGAAGAAAGCCCCGGACTCGACGAAGAGCTCGCCGTTCACTTCGACCATCTCGATGCCAGTCATGTTGACGTTGCTGATGTGTCCGCCCACGATCTCCACGCGGTGCAGTTCGCTTTCTGACATGTCGATCTTGCCCTTGAGCAGATGAACGTTCAGTTGGTTCACACTGAGCAGCCCCGTGGCAGCGTCAAACGCCAGACCTTCGTGCTGCGTGAGCTCTCCGCCTTTGCCATAGAACGCGACGTATCCAGCGCGTTGGCCGCCGACCTGCACGCTGCTCACTGTGAGTTTGATGTCGCCCATGTTGAGATCGTTAGCTGCTTCGAACTGCTGAACGCCCGTGATGCGTGAGGTGTCAAAGGAGGCGGCGGTGAGTGGACGCCACGAGGTTCCATCGTAGACCAGCATGGCGGCTGCAGATGGCTGCACACTAACCGTTCCAGCGAGGCTCTCCTCGTCTTCGTTCTGCAGCACCAGCAATTGGCCAGCGTATGCCCCAGTGCTATCGATTCGAGCGCGGTTGGCTTTTGTCTGGCCATCGCTCGTGACCTTGACGTAGCTGTGCGTACTGGGCACCACGATGTCGTCTCCAGCCAGGAGTTTGATGTGCGAGAACACCACTTGGGCTTCCGACACCAGTGCTCCGTTCGAGACGATCTTGCCCTTGTTCCTGGTCATGATATCCCCAGTCGTCTCGATCCTGCCAGTGCTGTCAACAGAGAAGACTTGTTCCTGGGAAGACGTCACGGCCTGCATCAGTCGGAAGGGCGCGGATTGTCCTTCCTGCGCAGCGATGCTGAAATCCAACAGTGGGCCTGCGAACTGAGCATTTGTGGACGCGAGTCGCAACGCGGCGCCATTGATAGCGCTGCTACGAACGCTGAGTCCACCCTCGATATCAAACCCTTCTTTGGTCGTGAAGCTTCCGGATTCGATGTGCAGCCCCCCAGATTCGATATGAAGTCCACCAGACTTGATCGTCTGCCCTCCGGACTCAATGTGGACGCCACCCGATGCCACCTGGAGGCCTCCAGAGTAGATGACGGTCTGTCCAGAGCCCTTGACTTCGAAGACTGGTGAGCGCTGGCTGGAGCCCGTGGCCTGGAGCAACAGTTCATCCATGCGGTTCGCATGGAGCTGCAGCACCGCAGAAGTCGCTGACACTGTCGTCTCTGCCGGCGTTTGGCGCTCCAAGCTCAATACTGGAGTCTGTCCCGATGCTGTGGACGACACAAATTGCGCAGAGCCATCCTGGATCTCCAACCGACCCGTGCGAATGCGAAGCGAGTCGCGGTGCAGCTCCAGACCTCCGTTTGCAACGACGATGCCGTCCGAAAGCACGCTCAGGCCGCCTCGCTGGATCTTCACGCCGCCATTCAGCACTTCCAGCCCCGCCTGGTCCACGATGGTCGAGCCAGAGCCACTCACGCGTAGCACCGACCGGCCCTGGCTCAGGAAGTTCAGGAAGTCCGAGCTGGTTTTAGTCAACTCGAGCTGCAGCAGAGCCATCTTCCTGGCCCCTTGGGTCGCGTGCTCCAGCGACTGCTGCATCAGGATGTGGCCGTTCTTGATCTGCACGCTGGCGTTGTCCAGCGCCAGGCTTCCTCCGCGATGGATCTGCATCTGGCCGTTCTGCACCACGAGGTCGCCGTCCTTGAGGAAGAACGAGCCCCGATGCAGCGCGGTGTCGCCTTCACCGTTCATGCTGAAGACCGTGTGAGAGGCCACGTCCACCTTGATGAGGTTGAAGTCCGTGCCCATGGATCGCTTGGCACTTACTCGCAGGACGTTGCCCTTGAAGAACGGGCCGCTGGACGCCGCAACCTGCATGTCCTCGTTGTCCTGGTTGTTGCCGCAGTGGTCGCCGTAGAACCCGTCGGCGCACGTGCAGACGCCGGTGCGCTCGTCGCACACGCCGTGGTTGCTGCAGACCGCGTAGTGCTTGACGCTCGGACTGCTGATGCTCTCGAAGGCGCAGGCGATGCCGCTGGCCACAGATCCGCCCGCGAGCTGGACGTTGGACGTGTCGCACCAGAAGTCCGAGGCCCTGGGGTCGCCGTTGTGGTAGTACAGGTTGTTCATGATCGGGTACACCGGGAAGGCGTTGAGCGTGATCTCGTACGTCGCAGAGGACGGCGCCTTCAAGTCGGTGCGCTCGCAGCTCTACGTGCCAAGCCAATCGTGAGAAGAGAGGGACCGCGTCAAAGCTCAATGAACACGCACCACGTCGGCCAGGTTCTGGAAGCGGCGGAAGATGGTTGTGCAGGCTTCGCTCGTGACGTGCTCCAGCGGAGCCTCGAACTCCACGGCGTGCGAGTGGAACGACAGCACGAACTTGCCCTGGAGAGCCCCGGAGCCTCCGGCGATGCGCAACCGCAGCTTCTTGGCTTCGGAGAGCGTCGACGTCGGATCGAAGCCATGCGGACACATCTCTACAGAGGCACACGCCAGTCAGTCAAATCCCAATGCAAAACAGAGAGAGCGACGTACTCTTGGAGCAGTCGGCGGCATGGTAGCCCCACTGGCAGTTGCACACGTGGTCGCCCTGGCGGCTGAGCACGCACGAGCCATGCAGCGAGCACTGGTTGGGCGATCCAGGACAGCGCGTCTGCGCTCCGACGCCTGCAGCCAGCAGCAGCCCCAGCAGCAGGCAGATCCGCATCGGAGCCAATGGGCAAATGGGCACGAAAGGCCGCGATCTTTCAGGGAGAGACACACGCAAGTCTGTATTAAGGTACGCTACCACACTATGCAGGGCCGCGTCACTGCATGAGCCGGATGACCAGGCTGCTCTGCGGCAGCGCGAAGCCCGGGGCGTCGAACTCCACGCGCACTTTGGCGTTGGCCGCCAGCCGCCCTTTGAACTCGAACACGCTCATGGCCAGGCTGTTGTCGCAGCGCAGCGGCGCCGTGCACACGCCGAGGATCGTGGCGTCGGCCCAGACCTTGAACACCTGCGCGAAGGGCTCGAGGCTGAGCGAGTGCTCCAGGTCCACGTTCACCTGGTACACGGCTTCCTGCAGCACGCGGATGCCGTCGTTTACGATGGCGAAGAACGTCTCGGCGCGGTAGCCGCCCTTGAGCTCCCAGTTGAGCACGCCCGGCGCCCGGACGCTGCTGATGGACTTGACGGACAGATAGATGAGCGGCTCCACGCTGCCGTCGGGCATGGACACGTGGGCGTCGTCCTGTAAGGAGGCCGGCTGCACGTCGTCCACTACGAGCATGCTGTCGCTGGGGCCGGAAGGATACTCCATGGTCATGGCTGCGGCTGTGGGGTCAGTGACTGGTACAGACTCCATCTCGGAGGAGGTCTGTGGCTTCGGATCGACGGCTGCGCTGTCGTCCTTGAAGAGCATGAGCGGCTCTGGGTTCGCTCCGTTCTCCTGCTGGGCCAGCGCGTGGTCCATCTCTTCCGCTGTGATCGCGTCGGGCAGCCCGTCGTCTTCGTCATGGTCGTTCTGCGCGTCGTCGTCCTCCTCGTCCGCCGCGGAGCCCGTGGTCGCCTGCCACCGGCCGCACTCGTACGCGCACCGCTCTTTGAACTTGTGCAGCCATCCGTTCGAGAGCCGCAGATCGCTCTCGCCGATGCCGTGCTTGGCGCGCAGTTGCAGCGCCAGCTGCAGCAGCGACTCGTCCGACAGGCCGCGCTGCTGCTCGAGCCGCACGCTCTGCCACGTCGCACGCAGATCGTCCTCGAAGGCCGGGAACTTGACCCGGCGGCCGCGCTTGCGCGTGAGGCGGCCCGTGAAGGCGCTCTCGGGCGCGTTCTGGATGCGGTGCAGCGTGGAGCGGCCGATGGTGACGTGGAACTGCGTCTGAACCCAGTCGATCATCTCCAGCTTGGACGCCTGCGGGTGCGCGCGCGCGTAGCTGCGCAGCTCCAGCTTCTGCTTGAGCGTCAGGTAGTTCCGCATGAGAGTTCCGTTGGCCTGTTGCTTGCCAGGGCCAGCGTGATGGCGAGCCAAGCCGAGCCGAGCCATGTAAGTCGAGCCGACCGAGCGATCAAGTCGAGCCGGTTCGAGCCGAACTTAAGGACCGCCAGAACATCATGACGCTCAAGCGCAAGCAGCCGGAGGACATGGCGGGCGGGAACCTCACGCTTGAGCAGAAGACCCGGCTGTGCGAGCACCTGGACGCGCATCCGGAGATGAAGCCGGACGAGCTGGCACTCTGGGCACAGACGGAGTTCGCGCTCGACCGCACGCCGACACAGAGCACGATCTCGAGCATTCTGCGCAGCCGCAACCAGCTATCGTTGCCGACGGAAGCGCAAAAGAAGACGCGTACGGCGAACGTGCCAGCGCTGGACGCAGCGATCGCCAGGTGGCTGGCGCAGTGCCTCTCAGATCAGACTCTGCTGACGGTGGAGCGCATTCAGGAGGAAGCGCAGCGCATTGCGACCGAAGAGCTACAAATGGAGGAGCCCCCGACGGTCACGGTCACTTGGGTGCAGACTCTGCTCAAGCGGCACCACTGGAAGGAGAACTACGTGGCCGACAACGCTCAAGTCGCAGGAGAAGACGCCGTCACGCCGTCGCCTCGCGTGTTTCGGCTGGCGCCACGTGAGAAACCAGTGAGCGCAGTCGTCCGCTTGACTGCAAATGCCTCGCCGTCTTCATCAACAGCGCAGCCGCTGGTGTATCTCTCGACCAAGTCCATCGGGACAGTTCAAGCCCCAGGCATGCTTAACTGGGAGGTGCAGCGAGGCAATGCGCATGAAGACAGGTTCGTCATCGTGGAGGACGGCCTCTGTGTGCTGCAGCCAGGCGTGTACCAGGTGAACGTAGACATTGAGCACAGTCAGCCGCGCGCCAGCTACGCGCATGTGTTTACTCTGTGGCTGGGCCCGAGCCAACGACTGGCGCAGTGCAGCTCACCTCTGCAGTGCAAGAAGGAGGTCGCTACCAGCGTGTTGCAGTGGAGAGGGCGCCTGCCTCGGCGAGCACTGCTGCGCGTGGAGTTCCTGGCCCCGGGCTTCGCCTTCCATCAGAGCAGACTGGTCATCCGGCTCGTGCCGCCAGGCACCTGATAATTGCATACGTAGGTAATTGCGTAGTGTCGATAGTAAGTAGCTGCAACCCTTTCCTCACCTCGCAAACCTGGAAATCGATGCATATATTGTAATTGCGAGGGTATTAGCTTTAGCGATTCGTAGATGGGCTGTTCGTGCGAGAGAGAGATTCCGCGGCCAAGATGATGACGAAGCGCAAGGCGGCGACGTCGCTGCACGCAGGGACGCTCACGTACGAGCAGAAGAAGCAGCTGTGCGAGAAGCTGGACGCCAACCCAGGCATGCGCCAGAAGGACCTGGCCGAGTGGGCGAAGACCCAGTTCCAGCTCGAGCGCGCGCCAACGCAGGGCACAGTGTCCAACATCCTGCGCAGTCGCGCGAACTACCTGTTCGCCGATGCCAATACGGACCTCAGCAGCATCAAGAAGGCGAGAGTGCTCGCGTTTCCCGAGTTGGATGAAGCGCTCGCGATATGGGCGCGTGAGATCCAGAACCATGGCGGCGTGCTCACCACAACCATGCTCCAGGACCGCGCACGGGAACTTGCTGGACAGATGGCCATTGAGGAGAGCAGGATGCCACCGTTCACGAGCGGATGGGCCAACCACTTTCGCAAGCGACACAACCTCAAGGACCATCATGGTCAAGGCAACTCGCCAGTGGCGAATCAATCAAACGCGAAGGCGCGCAAGCTCCAGCAGCAGCTGGCGTCTCACTCATTCGCTCCAAGCGCCAGCGCCAATGGCAAGGTCTCACCCAGCGCAGCAACGTCTGCCGTCGTCGCCTCTGTGTTTGCGACCATGCATCCGCTGGTATACGTAGCAGCCAAGGCCATCAGTACGGTGCAGGGGCGTGGGCACATCAACTGGACCAGACTCAACGGCAACGGCGACCAGGATCGCTTTGCGGTTGTGAATGACGGTATTCTGATCTTCCAGCCAGGTCTCTACACTGTGAACGTGGACATCGAGCACAGTCAACCGCGTGAGAGCTATGCGCAGGTGTTCAAGCTCTGGGTCGGCAGGACGCTTCTGGGCCAGTGCACGTCGCCTCTGCGCTGCAAGAAGGACGTGGCGCTGAGCGTATTGGAGTGGAAGGGCGATCTGCCAGTGAATGCCGCTCTGAGAGTGGAGTTCACGGCCCCCGGGTTCTCCTTCCATGACAGTCGTCTCGTCATTCGACGGATCCATCGGCCACCACAGCAACAACAACAGCAGAAAGCGGCTTCAACCTCAGCCACAACAGCTGCACCAATCGCCATAGCCAACAGCAACGGCTTCAATGTAGCAGAGCCATCCGCCGCAATGCTGACGCCACTACCGCCGACGTCGCCCCTGGAGCAGGTCATCGGTATCTGAGAGACTCCATTGAGTCTATATTTGTAATTACCTCGAGTCTTTTTGAATTGCAAACCCTCTCGTATTCGATACGAGGTTACAGTTTGCAAGGAATAGAAACATTGCGTTTCGCGGGTTATTCGTTTTGGCGAGGCTCATTCTTCCTTCCTCCGGCTCCAGAAGCGACATGGTCAAGCGCAGTCGCGCGCTGACGTTCGTGACGCTCACGTACGAGGAGAAGCGCCAGATCTGCGAGCACTACGAGCGCCATGCGGGCATGAAGCAGGTGGAGCTGGCCGAGTGGGCCAAGAAGGAGTTCGTGCTGGCCAAGGCGCCGACGCAGGCCACGATCTCCAGCATCCTCCGCAAGCGCGACAACTATCTGCTCACAGACGATCTGAACCGCAAGAAGGCGCGCGTACTGCCGTTTCCTGAGCTCGATGCTGCGCTTGGGGAATGGGCTCTGCAGTGTGAGGCCGCCGGTGTGGACCTCACGTCCGCCATCATCCAGGAGCAGGCGCGGCGCTTTGCGACCAGCATGAACATCGAGCCAGCGAAGATGCCAGGGTTCTCCAATGGATGGCTCAACGCATTCAAGAAGCGGCACAACCTCAAGCGACGGGGCAGTAGCCAAACCGTGCGGATGAAAATACCAGCGATCTCGTCATCTACTGTGGTCCCCACGGGACTCGAGGGCGGCTCAGTCGATGCGAATAGCGAGACTGAAGGCGTCGTGGCGTTCCAGCCGCTCATCTACTTGACGACAAAGGCCATCGGCACAGTGCAGTCCCCTGGCGTCTTGAACTGGGAGCGCATTGACGGCAACGGAGACGACGACCGATTCGCGATCGTGAACGACGGATTGCTGATCTTCCACGCTGGGAACTACCAGGTGAACGTGGATCTGCGTCACAAGTCGCAGGCGCGTAGCGGTAGCGTCGGTGGCCCCGTGTTCAAGCTTTGGAACCGCGACAAGCTGCTGAGCGAGTGCCGCGTGCCGCTGCGCAGCCAGAGCGACTCGTCTATGAGCGTTCTGGAGTGGGAAGGGCGTCTGCAGACCAACGCTTGCCTTCGTGTGGAGTTCACAGGACCAGGCTTCGCCTTCCATCAGAGTCGGCTGGTCATCCGGCGGCTCTAATGACAATATCGGTGTATGTGTTGTAAATGTTTTAATCAATAGTGTAAATTTGACATGGGTGTTTTACCAGACCAACATTGCGGAGGTGGCTAAATTTAGCTTCGCGCCGTTTTCGCGTGGTTCAAAAATAATCACGGGGAAGTCAAGTCAGTCAGTCACAGTACCGTCTTTCCTTTCAAAATGGATATCATTCGTTTTGACAGGCACTGCCTTTCTTCACCGTTTGGCTGGTTGGTAATGACTGACGTATAAATTTCCGCAGGGTATCACGTTTATCGCGGATAGAGATTGATTGTAGCAGGTAGTACGGTACTCGCTGGCACCATTTCCCCCGCCCGCCCATTCTCCCCCCTTTCAAGAGACCCAAGCCTCATGGCGAAGCGCAACCGGTCGGAGGCGCTGTCCAACCTGACGTACGACCAGAAGAAGCAGATCTGCCAGTGGCAGGAGAGCAACAAGGAGATGAAGCAGAGCGAGCTGGCCGACTGGGCCACCAACGAGTTCTCGCTCGTGAAGAAGCCGTCGCAGGCCACCATCTCCAACATCCTGCGCAACCGCGAGAAGTTCCTGCTCTCGAACGACCTGACCATCAAGAAGGCGCGCGTGCTGCCGTTCCCGGAGCTGGACGCTGCGCTGGCCAACTGGGCCTTCCAGTGCCGCGACCAGGGCATCGTGCTCTCTTGCGCCATGATCCAGGACCAGGGCCGGCGCATGGCTGCCACCATGAACATCGACGAGGCCAAGATGCCCACGTTCTCCAACGGCTGGGTCTGGTCCTTCATGAACCGACACAATCTCAAGCAGAAGCGGCGCACGACCACCACGCAGGCCGACGCAGCCGCGGCCGCCGTGGCAGCACAACAGAACCCCGCCGCGGGCCAAATGGGAGCTGGCCCCAATGGCAGCAACCCCAACGTCAACAGTAACAGCAGCAACAACAACAACAACGGAGGCAACGCCAAGCCCGACGGAAACAACAACTCGGCCGTGGCGGCGCCGTCCGCATTCGCCGCCTATCGCACGTTTGACGGCAGCGCAGCCGGCTACGCGTCCGGTCCGTCCGCCGCCGCTTATGGCGGCCCCACGGCCTCGCCGTACTCGCACACGACCGCCGCGACGTACCCGAACACGTACGCCAACACGGGCGCCACGTATGCCACATCGGGATCCAACTACGCACCACCGCCGCAGTCAACGTACGGCAACCCAGGCGCAGCGTACGGCTCGACAGGGTCGTCCTACCAGCCTTCCGGCTCCATCTACGACACGTCTATGACGTCCGACTCGGGCGCCAACTCGTTCGTGACGCCGTCGAACTACGCGCCGCCCACGATTGCGGACATCACGTCCATGGAGGCGCTCACGACCAGCTACTCGACCGGCCCGAGCGCTGCCGGCGGCCAGGCGGGCGGCTCTTCGTCCTCTGGGTCTCACAACAACGCTGTGGGCGGAGGCCCCACGCCCCCCGGACGGTCCGGTATGAACCACCACAGCCACACAAGCAGCGGCAACGGCAGTCACGAGGCCAATGGCAACGTCAACAACGCCAACGTGGCGCTGCGCACAGCCTCGACGCTCGAGCCGCTCGTGTACCTCTCCGTCAAGGCCATCGGCAGTATCCAGGCACCCGGCACCATGAATTGGGAGCGCAAGAACGGCCAGGCGGACTCGGATCGGTTCGCGATCGGCAACGACGGCATCTGCGTGCTGCAGGACGGCACGTACCAGATCAACATCGACCTCGAGCACAGCGAGCCGCGCGACCAGTTCCTGGAGGTGTTCAAGCTCTGGAACGGCAAGAAGCTACTGGGCCAGTGCACGTCGCTGCTGCGCTGCAACAAGGAGATCGCCATGAGCATGCTCGAGTGGAAGGGTAAGATCAAGGCCAAGAGCGGGCTCCGCGTTGAGTTTCATGCGCCCGGCTTCGCGTTCCACCAGAGTCGGCTTGTCATCCGACTCGTGCAGTAAGTTCATAGATCAATAAGTATCTCCATCATCCATTCTTCTTCCTCGCTCGTCCACCGGCAAGCGACACAAGGGTCTTCCTCCCACCACCAGCTCCAACTCATGGCATCATGACTGCCATCTCCCTTGTCATCCGTTTTCCGACCCAACATGATACCGGTACACTTCCACTTGGTACCGGTACTCCCCAAACCGGCCCGTCGGTATTGAATTTGACAGGCAGCGGCAGTGCGCAATCTCCAACACAGAATGAGCATGCTGCGTGGAGGACCCAAGGCGCGCAGCCTCGTGGCGGCGCTGCGCTGCTCCGGCAGCCGCCAGCAGACCCAGCAGCAGCGTCTGCTCAGCTCCTCCGTCAAGCTGCAGCGCGGCCAGGGCAGCCAGGCGCTGCAGGTGGGCGAGACCTACCACAACTTCACGCTGCAGCGAGTGGCCGACGTGCCGGAGTACGGCATCAAGGCGCTCGAGCTGCAGCACGGGCCCACCAAGGCGCACTACCTGCACATTGACGCCAAGGACACCAACAACGTCTTCAGGTAGGACCCGTAGCTCTCTCTCTCTGGTAGTTTGGCTTGTGCTGATGGTGTATGCATGATGACGATGCAGCGTCTGCTTCCGCACGCCGCCGGCCAGTTCGAACGGCATCGCGCACATTCTGGAGCACACGACGCTGTGCGGATCGGAGAAGTTCCCTGTGCGCGATCCGTTCTTCAACATGATCAAGCGCAGCCTCAACACGTACATGAACGCGCTCACGGGCTCGGACCACACCATGTACCCGTTCTCGACCACGAACGCGCAGGACTGGAACAACCTGCGCGACGTGTACCTGGACGCCGTGTTCTTCCCCAACCTGCGCCGCAACGACTTTCTGCAGGAGGGCCATCGCGTGGAGATCGCGCCCACAGAGGACGGCGAGAACGAGTGCGAGCTGGTCTACAAGGGCGTGGTGCTCAACGAGATGAAGGGCGTCATGTCCGACAGCAACAACCTCTTCAGCACCAAGCTGCAGCAGGCGCTGCTGGACGGCACGATCTACGGCCACGTGAGCGGTGGAGACCCGGACGCCATCCCGGAGCTCACGTACGACGAGCTGCGCGCGTTCCACGCCAAGCACTACCATCCGTCCAACTGCTGCTTCTACTCGTACGGCGACCTGCCGCTTACGGACCATCTGCAGTATCTGGACGAGCAGATCCTGCACCGCTTCGAGTACCGACCGGACTCGGCCGCCACGCGTGTGGACACGCCGGGCTTCGACATCTCCGTCAAGACCCAGGAGAGCAAGCTGCAGGTCGTGGACGGCCCCGCAGCCAACATGAGCGGCGAGAGCGACGACGCCAGCACCAAGTTCTGCGTGTCCAAGCTCGTGGACATCTCGCCCACGGATCCATTCGAGACCTTCGTCATGCGTATCGTGAGCTATCTGCTCACCAACGGCCCGTCCTCGCCGCTGTACAAGGCGCTGATCGACTCCAAGCTGGCGCAGGACTTCGCCGTCGGTACCGGCTTCGACACCTCGACATACTACTGCACCTTCGGCGTCGGTGTCGAGGGCATCGAAGGCGGCGAGGCCTCGCTGCCCAAGATCGAGCAGGCTGTGCAGGCCGCGTACGCCCAAGTGGTGGCCGAGGGCTTCGAGAAGGAGCGCGTGGACGGCCTGCTGCACCAGCTGGAGCTCAGTCTCAAGCACATCGTGGGCAACTTCGGCCTGACGCTCATGCACGGCGCAGCCTCCGTGTGGACGCATCGTGGTGATCTGATCGAGAACCTGCAGCTCAATCCGGTGCTCTCGCGTCTTGAGCAGGAGATGGAAAAGAACCCGCGCTTCCTGGAGAGCTACATCGAGAAGCACCTGATGACCAACGAGACCAAGCAGGTGCGAATGCTCATGAAGCCCAAGGAGTCGTACGTTGAAGATCGCGACCTGCGTGAGCGTCAGAAGCTGGAAGCCATGCTCTGTGAGCTGTCGCCCAAGGACCTCGACCGCATCGCGGCCACGGCCCAGCGACTGGAGAAGCACCAGCAGGAGCCGCAGCCCGTGGACTGCCTGCCGACACTGACGCTGGCCGACATCCCCGTCGTCCAGGAGGCCAACTTCGACTCGGTGGATCACCAAACGCTGCTCAACGGCCGCGTGGGCGTCGAGTACGTGAACGTGCCCACGACCAACGAGATGTCGTACATGCGCCTCATGTTCAACACCACAGGCGTGCTGCCTGTGGACGCACACGTGTACATTCCGCTGCTCACGAGTCTCATCGGCGCTCTCGGTACTTCCAAGCTGCGCTACGACGTGCTGCCGACCGTGATCCAGAACTGCAGTGGCGGCATCTCGTGCTCAGCCATCTCGAACCCGTCGCTCGTGGACGCCCATGGCAGCAGCCAGCAGGCCGTGCTGCTCGGCTCGCTCTGCCTGCCGCACAAGATCGACGCGACGCTGGACGTCATGGCGCAACTGCTCACGGACACGCAGTTCCTGGCCCCGGAGAACCTGGCTCAGCTACGCATCCTGCTGCAAATGGGCGCCTCCAGCGGCAGCCAGTCCATCTCGTCCACGGGTGCCAGACTCGCGGCCGCACGCGGCCGACTGGGCATCACCCACACGGCCACGTACCAGGAGCTCTACGGCGGCCTCACGCAGATCGAGCAACTGCAGAAGTGGGCGCAGTGCTCGGACGACGAGCTGTTTGCGCTGGCGCAGACGCTGCAGCAGCTGGCTCGCCTGGTGTTCAACCCGGCGAACCTGCGACTGTCAGTCGTCACGGAGGCCAATCTACGTGACCAGATGAGCCGCTCGCTCGAGTCGCACCTGCTGGAGCCGCTCGAAGCCTTCGCGTCGTCCGTCTCGGTCAGCAGTGCGGACCTCAGCGCCAGCTCGTCCTTCGTGCCCGTGGCGCCGCCGACACTCGAGGCGAGCAAGAGCTACTTTGGCTTCCCCATCTCGGTCAACTTCGTGGTCGAGACGCTGCCCACCGTCTCGTTCGCGCATGCGGACCACGTGCCGCTCACGGTGCTCACGCAGATGATGTCGTCGTGCTTCCTGCACCAGCAGGTGCGCGAGCAGGGCGGCGCGTACGGCTCGGCAGTGTCGCAGGGCGAAGGCTCGCTGTCGCTGAGCTCGCACTACGACCCGAACACCTGGAAGACGCTGTCGGCCTACGAGCAGGCCAAACTCTGGGCCGTGGACGGCAAGTTCTCGGACCGAGACATCCACGAGGCGCTGCTCTCGATCTTCGCCAGCATCGACGCGCCCAAGACCCCGGCCGTGCAGGGCAACATGAGCTTCCTGCGCGGCATCACGAACGACATGCGCCAGCAGCGACGCGAGCAGTACCTGGCGCTGGGCCGACAGGATCTGGTGGCCGTGGCGCTGCGCACGTTCGGCGAGAACGACAAGGCGCCCAAGCCGTCCAACGTCGTGATCATCGGCAAGGAGACCACGATGGCCGAGTTCGAGGCCAAGGGCTTCGCCACGCGGACATTCGCGCAGCAATAGACTCTAAGATTGCGGCCATCGCATTCCAATAGAAGACAAACGCTATACGGGGCAATAGATACTCATGGTTGTTTCTCTGTTAATGGACGCAGACACGAACAAGGATGACTGACCCACTTACTCCTCCTCGCCGGCGATGGTGCGGCACATGGGGCAGTCGAAGCGCGTGCGGTACCACTCGTTGATGCAGTGCTCGTGGAAGAAGTGGCCGCAGGGCGAGAGCACGAGCTGGTTGCCGTCCAGCTCGCCCCAGTCGCAGAGGCAGATCGGGCACGACTCGGTGTCCACGTGCACGTCGCGCGGGTCGACGTACTTGAGCTGGCGGATGGCGCGCACGTGTTGGCACTCGTGGTCCAGCGGGAACTGCAGGAACTCCTTCACCATGAACCGAGTGGACGTGATCTCGGAGCACACGACGAACTCACCGATGGAGTCGTCTCCGCCAGCCAGGTACTGGCACAGCGCCACGATGAACTCCTCGAGCGCCGTCGTGCGCTTGGCCACGAGCGCCATGGGGTCCTTGAACATCTCGAAGCGCTTGGGGAAGCCAAAGTCCTTGAGCTGCTTGGCCACCTGGCCGCATGAGGCGCAGCCGCGCGTCTTCTTGTGGGCCGCTAGCCGCTCCAGCAGCTTCTTGCGCAGGCGGTAGAACTCCGAGTAGCGCTTGCACACGACCCACTTCTGCTTGTAGAAGTCGCTTGTGAGCTCCAGGTGGTACACGAAGTAGCTGCCCGAGGCGCCGCGCACGGCCACGGCCTGGCACGTCATGGTCATCATCTTCATCGAGTCCTCCTGGATGCGGCGGATCACGATGCGCTTGGCCGCCAGCGCCGCGTTCGACTGCGTCTCGGGCACCATGCGTATAGGCACGTTCTGGTACGCTACCGGCTGCGACAGGGCCGGCGGCCGCGACACGAAGTCGTCCACGCTCCACTTGCGGCTCTGGCTCTGCTGCGCGTTGGGGCTGGCGTTGAACACGCCGCCGATGCCGCCCACAGCCATGGGGCTGTCGTCGTCCTCCAGGTCGCTCTCGATCCAGTCGTCCATCGGGGCTTTCACTCTCTCTGCGTTCAGTCTCGACTCGAGATCAAAAGAATGCGGTCGCTGGGTTGTGGACCGCGGTGAAAAAAGAGAGACAGCAGCCCAGATTTTGGGGCCAAGATGCAGAGGGCGGAACAACTATACGTATATTGAGCGTATACCGACCGGTGCGAATCGCCGTAATCGCGCAGGGGAGATTGCGGATGGAGGTGGAGGCAGGTTACCAGGTGGTATACACCTGTCGCAAGACTCGCTAAAGGTTGTGACGCCGGATGCCTGCCTTCCTGTAAAGACTCTGGTGGATTAGCACGCCAGCCGACTCACCAAGAAGCCGCAGTGGGGGATTCCGTCATCAGGATCGAGTGCGGATCGGAGGACGACATCCAGATGGGGCGGTTGTTGGATTCTTCAGCTCCGTGGATTAACCGGCTACCAGCACGGCTATACGCTCGCTAGTTTGTAGTGTGGACCACTCCACGAGATTCTCATCCCCCTCAGACGCCGTCGCGAAAACAAACGCAATTGAGTGGCACCATGGCGCCGCCCGAGTGCCTCACCTGCAAGCCTGGCGACGACACGCACCACGAGACCGCCATCGCCAACACGGGATGCGAAGGGTCCTACCAGCGTGTTGACGGTACGGTCAACCGCTTCTGACAAATCCGCTTTCCGCGAGGCGCAGGCAGATGTTGGCTGCTTCGCCGCCCACCAACCACACAACCGACTGATTTGTTTGTTGGGTTCCTGTGGTCCAGAATGCATGAAGCAGCACCAGGGCCGCATCTCCGCCTGTAAAGAGGTACGCCATAAGCTGATCTCCAGCCGCAGACAGTTGCGGTCACCGCTAACGAGAGATCTTGCTGTGTGGACGGCGCGTGGACTGACTGGAGCGTGTGTGTTGATTGGGCGCGTGTCTTTGAGTAGCAATGGGCTGTATTCCGCAAGTGCCATGCTCAGCAACAGCAGCTCAAGGCCGCCACGGGCGCGGCGTCACCGACCACACCGACCGCTTGAACTTGAGCCCGCTTGCTTTGTGACCAGTCAGACCGAAACGATGGAATCTTTTTCCGCTGCTTGTCTCTTTGGAGGATCGCAATGGAAGGCGTTCCGTTTTCCCAGCGCAGCTGCGGCGGATCAGTCGTTCAGGTCAGTTAGAGGTTAAAAACAGAATCCACGTCAAGCCGTAGCTACATCTTGCGACCACAGTCAGTGCCACAGTAGGCCACATCCATCCCCACTTGGCCGCAAATCCACATCAAATAGGAACAGCTTCAAGTGCATTGTTGACAGCTTCTGAGTCGAACCACGAATCAGAAGGGTACATGTGGACCCACGCAGCTGGGCCTTGAGCCTGCACCAAATCACTGGAAAGATTCGCAACTCAGGCGGCTGCCCATGTGGGCCCCACCAATAAGAAGACCTGCCTCAGGGATGGCGTCAGCCAACGGACGCATGACGCGGCGGTGCGGCCGAGTAATTTTCGCCTGGCTCGGGTTGAGCTGGTTTGCCTTGCAGAATGAGCATGACTGATTACGCAATGCAAATGCAGGGTAGTACTGTACTGTGCCTGTTCAAAGGACTCGTAATATTTATATCCTGCTTAAAACGATATACGTATGAATGCTGGTCGACGAAGTTGCAGCAAGCTCGGGAAGCTCACACGTGTGTGTTGTGATAGCCGGACGCGCGCATAGAGCGCTTCAACGCGCTTATACTATTTACTGTATGTTGTCCTAGCGATTGCCATAAATGCGCACCTTTCTCTAGCAAGAATATCTACCGGCATAATCTGTAAACTGGGCTGCTTGGTCAGGATTTTTTTAATCGTCTCCACGGATCAAATTTTTATGCCGCCACCACGAAAGCAAGAATTTTTCGAATTCTCTTGATGGATAAATTATCGGGCGGTCCTCGCGTGACAACAACACGAGTGGTCGATAGGACAGGACACCAACGCCACAATGCTCTATGAGTATGGAGTGCTTCTGGTGCACTTCTGTCTGCTGATACCCCTCCGAAATCGATCGTATTCCAGTATAGAGCGCTCTGCGACACAGTTTCTTGATGCAACCCGTTAAATTACGTCAGCCATCGTGGTGTCGACGAAAAATACAGCGGAAGGAATGTGCCAGCCGCAGAAGGGACCCCGAACCATCGGCGTAAACGTTTCGGCTTGCAACCATCACAAGGCGGCTGGCTGGCCAGGCTGCGCTGTCGTGCGCCAGGGAAAACGCTTTCTCGGAAGATTTCGCTCCGTACTTGTGCAAACAATAATAGCGAGAAAGAACCATCCAGCCCTGCCCTTGGTCCTATGAACGCCTGAGGGGGGGGGGACCAGCGAATAGCGCAAGATTGCGGCCCCAAAGTATTTTTAGCTGACCACAAGTCCAGCGTAGTTTACGCGCAATCACCAGCGACATGGACCAATCGGTTGAGGCGCAATCCGGCCGCTGATTGGCTGTATCTACCTCAAAAGCGCGACCCCTTCGGTGATAGGGCTAGGTATGTCTACCCTCATTCCAGCTGGCGTTTTCGCAAAACAGCTGCGGATAGGGCTGGAGTTCCCCCCCGGGTCCCCAAACCTGCCGCCGTTGCCAGCCACCATCATTAGCGAATTTGCGGCGCCGGGCCGAAGGGTTGGATCTCGCACTTAGTGGAGTGCGTCCCCCATTGACCAGGGCCCGATTGATTAACGCAGCAGCCCAGCCAGCGAACGCAGGCCAGTGGATGCGCAGCAGGAATGATCGTCGTGTTCGGGAGCTCCAATGCGTTCGGTCGCGACGTGAACGAGATGGAGATGCTCGTGCTGGCCGGCACGGTATTCGTCATATCAGTGCTCATCGTGCTGGTTTATAAGCTGGCTCGCGGCTGGGAAGACTCGAAGCGCTACGGCGGCTCGATCCTGCCGCTGCACGGACGCGTGACCCATCGCTGGGTCAACAGCCGCAAGCACCATTTCGGCAAACTCGGCACGATCATGGAGCACGAAGTGTTTATTATCGACGCCAAGAACCGGTGAACGAACAGATCGCGCGACCCAGCGACTACTATTGGGTCTCGACAGGCAAACAGGTCAAGCACTTCAGGCAACGAGCGCGCCATCGCACAGGATACCTCGAGAGAGAGCGCAAGCACAGAAAGATCGAGCACGCATCTATCGCCTTCTCGCCTCGCGATTCGCGACACGCAGCGCGACTTGGCGCGCATGAGATAGACGAAGAAGCCGTCTGGCTGTCGTGTTTTCTCACCGCCTTGCTTCAACTTGGCCCAGTATCCAGGACCATGAAGGCCAGCAGAGCGACCGCTCGAACAGGAACGTACGAACAAAGGGCTGAAGACTAGCAAGGCGCGTGTGTGGAGGAAGCATGGGCGCTGCAGTGGAAGGCCGTCATGATCTAGAGGTCATGAGCCAAGCGAATGAAATGGAGTACCGTATTTAAGCGTATTGCATGGGTGCGTCGGAGAAGCACGCCCTTAACTTATCTCTATATATACCACACCACATCACCACCTCAACCGCATTCTCATTTGAAGTTCATTGTCGCAGCCGCTTCAACCTGCGAATTCTCCTCACGTTCCCACAGCCGTATACCGTATAGTTCGCCCCACCCATTCAGTGGGTGGGTGCAAGTCTCCATGCGTCGCCTGCCGCCTTGCGTCGGCCGTCGATTGCGGTCGGTCGGCGCGGCCACCTGTTGCGGCCCAACGGGCCAATCGATCGATCGATCCGGACGGATCGCAATCCCCAAAAATCTAGCAGCTGCTCAGGCGGCGCACGCGCTCTCTGGAGTATCGCAAGTCTCTGTGCCACTGTATCAGTTAATTACAATGGATAATAACGGTTACGAACATACGATCCGTGTACCCAATGTTCTGTAGCCACTTCCTGTCTAGACCTTGGCTTCAATCTGTTCCGCTGGAGCGGCATTGCCGCCGCAGAGGCTGGCGCCCTTGCCCAGGCGATCGCAGACGATCGTGATGTGCTTCTTGAGCTTCTTGGTGTCCTCCGGCATCTGTAGATCGCAGGCGTTGGCGGCTGTGCTGGCGGCTGCAGCTGCATTGGACTGCTGCTGTTTGGCCAGCAGCGTTCGCAGCAGCTCGGTCATGGCAGCCTCTGTACGCTCTTCCCAGCCCTGTTCTTCGGCGACCGATACTATGGATCCGCTGTCTTGAGATCCACCATAGTGTACTGCTGGCGACAGGTAGCAGGCCAGCAGCTGCGCATTCGCGTCGTCCAAGTGGAAGCGGAACTGGATCAGCAACAGGATCAAGTGCACGCAGCATGCGAGCCTGTTGCCTGCCAACGCGACTCGGCGCTCCACGTCCTCCATAGAGTGCGACAGCGTCAGCAGCTGGTCATACGTCCCATGCAGCAGTACGTCCAGGCAGTGGATGGCGGCTGGATTCCGGTCCTTGTATCGCACCAGCAATCGCTTCTGGATCACACGCAGCTGGTGCGCTCGGTCGTTGATCTCGGCCGAGATCTCGAGTCGCTGTCTGCGCAGCATAAAGTGCGTGTCGATGGTGCCAAAGAAGTCAGCTAGTGGCAGCGGCTCCTGGTAGAAAATCTCCAGCGGCTCCCCATTGCCGCCGCTGTCCTCACCGCCATTGGGATCGCTTGAGCCAGCCCTGCTGGCAAAAGTTGCCCTCAGTCGATCCACCAGCTCTCGGGAGACCATCCACAGTGCTTCAAGCTCATTGGACTGGATGCGGTATCGCCCAGCGTTCTTGGACACTAGGATCGTAGCGTCCACGCCGTTGTAGTACTGGAAGCTCATGACGTTCGTTCCGCCGCCCACGATCTGCTTGGCCCACTCGGGAGTGCAGAAGGGCTGGTGCAGCATGTCTTCGAAGAGCTGAGTCAGCTCCTGCGGGTCCTGGTTCGTCTCCAGTGTGAACTTGAACGTGCTGGACTTGACTGGCGGCACGAGGCGAGCCACGAGACACATGGGCAGCTTGACGCGGCACTGCGAGACGCGTGGCTGGCCGGATTCAAGCGTGTATGAGGCCGCGATCACGAGGTCCTGCGTCGTGGGCATGGCACCAATGGCGCTGGGTCGCAGCACCACGGGAATAATCAGCGGAGTCGTCGTCTTGCCGTCGATAGAGTCGATCACGAACGACGTCTCGTTGGCCACGATGTGGTCAGGCGTTGCGATCGACAGCGTGACGTCCGAGATGCGACTCGTGCTCGTAGACGTGACGTAGATACGCATGGTCACTTGAGCGCCCTGCAGAGGCTGGTGCGGGTCACTGCCATTGCTGGCGTTGCTCATGGCCTTGAACTCATTGTGCGAGTGGTGGTGCTGGCGTTTGTCGTTGGCGGATGTGGCGTCCAACACCACCGGCATCTGTGCTCGCACCAGCAGTCGGTCTTTTGGCTCGGTCCGCTTCTCGCCCTGCGACCGTCGGATCACGTGCAGCAACTGGCGATGCTCTTCGTCCATGACCTCGTAGTTGATCTCCTTGACTTCCGTGGACACGACGGCCGCTGTGGGTGGATCTGTGCCCATGTAGTTCACACTCAGTGCGCCGTCGCCGTTGAGACTCACGATCATGCCGTCAATGGGGCCGAAGCCGGCCACGTGCATGGCCACAGGCACGTTCGGCGCGCAGGCAGACCAGATGAGCGTCTTGGCCTTGTAGACCGACCATATCTTGCTGTGGCTAGCTACAATCAGGTTCTCCATGGCCCCACTGCCATTCCCGCTGCCCTTCTCGACCGCCGACCGCGGGTAGAGGCACATGGTTGAAGGATGCGTCCCCAGTCGATGCTGCAGGAAGAGCTCTCCGTGCGGCTTAATAGCAAACAGCGTGAATTCGCCCAACACAAGGATGTCGAAGGTCGTGGAGTTCTCCTGATAGTAGCACCGGCCCGTTCGGATGTCCAGCACCGACTCGCCCAGGTTGATCTTCCAGTCGCAGTGGATGCTGTTGGCGTTGGCGGAGGAAGACGTCGCCTTGGCATCGGGATCCAGAGCGTTGGGCTTCTTCTGCTTGAGCGAGGCCGACGCAAGTACCTGGTACCGATAGCATTCGATCTGCAGGTCGGACGTGGCGGCCACGATGGCGTCCATGGCGGCGGCGTAGCAGATCGGGCCAGGCAGAAAGCTGTTGTTGAGCGGCTGCGTGAACGCGACGCGGTCCTGGTCGAAGAACTGCAGTCTGCCGTCCAGCGACTGCACACAGAGGTGGTCTCTGTCCACGCGAGACGCGTCCGTGCCGCTGCCGAAGGGTCCGTGGATCATGTTGAAGGCCGTGAAGTGCTCGCCGTCGTCGCCCAGCAGGTGTTCGTACCGCAGCGTCAGCTTGAAGTAGCTGGCTGCCATGCCACTGCCGCCGACACCGTCGACTGCATAGACCCCCAGACGATGCGGATGCAGGATGGCGAGCGCCAGAGAGTGCTGGTTGCTGTATGAAGACAGGATCCCAGTGAGCCACAGAGAGCCCAGCAAGAGCTGCTGGTAAGATACGTACGGGATGAAGAAGCCAAGTCGCAGCTGAAGAATCGGGTGGCCCAGGTTCTCTTCCAGCAGCAGATGCTCGATCTTGAACTCGCCCTGCGCTGGGTAATAGATACGCAGCACGCCATTGAGACTGCCCGTGACGATCTTAGCTACAGCAACATCCTCCTGGTGAGCGGATCTGCTGCCACATCAATGCCACACCACATTACGCACCGAGGCCCGAGCTGTCGTTGTCCACATTGCCCACGGCCAGGCCCCCGGGCGAGAACTCGTCCTCGCTCTCGCTGCCCACGCTCCACCACTCGCGCGCCTGGAACAGCGACATCAAGTCTTCCTCCCGTCCCGCGTCGCTTCGGCAGCCTGCACGTTCAGCATCCGAACCGGTTCAGGTGATCCTGCTGAACCGGTTCTCGATCATTCTGGCCAATGAGAGGTCGCCACGCTGGCCTTTTGCACCAATCAGAAGCCTGGCGTAAACTGCTCAGCAGCTTTGGGCCGCATATTCACGTGGGGAAGATGTCGACGTCGCTGCCCGGCGGCTGGTTCGAGAGCGGCCATGGGGCCATCGCCGTGTTCGTGAAGGACTTCCGCGACCCGCTGGAGCGCAAGAAGAAGCTCATGCTGCGGCCCTGGGCCTCCATCAAGGACATCAAGGACCAGCTGCAGGTCGTGTTCAACGTCCCGCCCAACGCGCAGAAGCTCTTCTTCCAGGGCCGAGAGCTCAAGAACCAGCACAATCTGCAGGAGTGCGGCATCTACCACGACAACGCCGTGCTGGACTTTGTGGCGCGGCGGCAGCAGGCGCTCTCGGCAATTGGCGTCGACCCAAAGGCAGCCGCTGGGCGCAAGCCTTCGCAGGAGAACCTGCTGCCGCATCAGATGCCCATGCTGTCCATGCATCCGTATGGAGCGCAGCTGCTGCCCATGACGCTGATGAAAGTCATGCATCAGGTGCGTTTCTCTACGGACAATGTAGCGGCTATGCCTCCGAGCTGACTCGTTTGCACGATTTGACAGGCGTTGCAAGGTTTGGCGCTTGGGCTGGCCCCCGTATTGGCCATGGACGGCACCGGCGGCACGTACTTCTTCAAGGACCCTTCCCATCGCAATGTCGGGTGCTTCAAGCCGCAGGACGAGGAGCCATTCGGTCCAAACAACCCGCGAGGACTCGTGGGTGAGCTCGGGCAGGTAAAAGCACTGGCTTGGGATGCATGCGCTGACTTGATGTTCACGTCTCACTCCTTTACGATTGTTCAGAGCGGTTTAAGGCGTGGAATCCTCTCGGGCGAAGCTTGCGAACGTGAGCTGGCGGCCTACCTCCTGGACAAAGTACGACTCCTCTCAATCTCTCTTGAGTTCTGCCTGTGCCCACATCGCTCTTTGCATCGCTAGGACCATTTCGCCAGTGTGCCTGCCACGTCGCTAGTGGAAGCGCATCATCCATCGCTCAAGTATCCAGACAGCCGGCCCATGTACTTCAAAATGGGCTCGCTGCAGGAGTTCGTGCGGCACGACGACGTCGCGAGTGATCTGGCGCCCAACCAGTTCACGAGTCACCAGGTGCACAAGATCGTGCTGCTGGACATGCGACTGCTGAACACGGACCGCAATGACGCCAACATCCTCGTCCGCAAGCGGAGGTCGACGTCTGGTCAGATCGAGTACGAGCTGATCCCGATCGACCACGGCTACTGTCTGCCGCAGTTCCTGGAGATCGCGTGGTGCGACTGGTGCTGGTTCAATTGGCCGCAACTCAAGAAGCCGCTGAGTGAGGCTGATCGCAAGTACGTGCTCTCTCTATGTGCTTCAGAGGACGCCGAGTGGCTGGCCAAGAGGATCCCGATGCGGCGAGCGTGTCGACGCAACATGATCATCGCAGGCATGGTCGTGCAGAAAGGAGTTAAGGCCCATTTGGTGCTCTACGATATCGCCCGCATCATGTGTCGCGAGGATCTCGATGCGCCGTCAACGCTGGAGCTACTCTGCTTGGACGCCTTCCACCAGGTTCAGCGGCAACGCGTCGCAGAAGCCAACGCAGCGACCAACCCAGTGCTGACGTCGATTGTGATTCCTCCGCCGTCCAGAACAGGAGGACCGTCGTCACCACGGTCAGGCTCGCCCAAGAGTCTGCATGTGTCCATCGAGATTCCTCCGGCTGACGATATCTTCACTTGCGGCGATTGCTCACCCGAACGCAGTGGAGCTCGCTCTCCTCCGGGCTTTTGGGCCAGCCAAGCGCCGTTCTCATGGGCTGATGAAGACGAAGAGGAGGACGAGGAGGACGAAGAATATATGCGCCGCAGTCGGGCGCAATCAAGAACAATGGGCAACGGCAGCATGCACTGGGACGACATGGCGTCCAACGCGCTGCTGCACGCAGTCAGGGACGTGGAATCAGCAGCCAAGCCCACTGCCAATGTGGCTGATCACAGCGCGCCGTCGTCATCGTCTCCTCCCACGAGCCCGTTTGCCGGAGAGCACGACAAGGACGAGTTTGAAGTTCTGAACGAGTCCCTGGACGAGAACCCGTCGGACGAGAAGCTCTTCCTCACGGTCCTGGGCCGATTGCTGGACGAGAAAGTAGACGCGATCAGGTCTCGACAGCAGCCGGACGCATAGAGAAACCCACGTCAGCAGCAGCCACACTCTTATTTACAAACAATGACACAGAAAAAGAGAGGGAGTTCGGACCCAGCTGCTGCTTCTCTTGCCTCTCCTAGTACTTGTGCATGTCGACCACAGGGTTGCTCAAGTGGCGCAGCACCTGGTTGACTTTGACCACGGCCCGCAGCTTCGCCATGCGCGCATGCTTCTTCTCCTGTGAACGATATCATCAGCGTCAAGCGGCGGCAGAAGCGAGAGCACTACTGGGCAGCCTTACCTCCTTGGCTTCGTTTCGTTCCGATACCTCGATGGGCTCGGGAAGACAGTGGGCTTTGAAGAACGCATCCCAGTCTTGCAGCGAGATCACCAGCACTTTGCGGAGATAAAGCAGCATGTGCTGGACTTCCGGCAGTCGCAGATCGTCCATGTGGATGACGAGGATCAGTCGGTAGAGCAAGCGTGGGGCAAAGTCATGACCTTCATTCACGAATCGACGGATCGCGTGCAGCAGAAAGCGCTCGGCTGCATGCAACGGAGGGCTCTCACGCCCAAGCAGATGCCGCAACAGGTCGTGGTACCAATGATTGCGTTCCACCACACTCTCGATGTGATGCACGCGTTGGCGTTCGGCCTGCTGCCGCATGTGGCGCAGGTCGTTGTCTATGTGGTGCCGGGGTTCAAAGGTTTGGAGCTTGACACCGAGACAGCCGTGACGATCTTGGTCCAGACTGACCAGGGTCTGCACCAGTCGCTTGCTGTTGGCACAGCGTGCGTCGTCCAGTGCACCAACTGCTGCCTGCAACCGCTCCACACTGTGCACCTTAGGCAAAGAGGACGGAGCCGCTACTCCATAGAGCTGCGGCAATTGTCTTGGCGGTGCAAACGTGATCGAAGAAGCCCCAGCATTGTGCTCCGTCGTCTGGCCAGGCGATAGAGCGATGGCACTGGAGCGTCGCATGCGCAGGTCTGTGGGCGACGACGTAGCAGTCGCAGACAAGAGTGGGCGGACTGAAGATTTGTCGGTGTGCAGTTTGGTTCGGAACTCTTGAACGCTCGGCAGCCGTCGATGGGGCGACGTCTCCTGTACTCGGCGGCTTGTGTAGGGCAGGTAGAGCGGCTCAGGCTCGTGCTCTTTCTCGTGATTGAAGTACAGTTCGTCGTGTTTCTTCCCGATGCTGTAGGACTGCGAACGGATCTGGATCTGATCGAGCAGCTCGTGAGCATCATGCTGAACAGATCGCTGCTTGTGTCTCGCGCGTGGTGACTGGTCCTGCCCCTCAGCCAAGCTCTTCGCTCTTGCGCGGTGATACTCGGCCATCAACGCTTGGATCTCAGTGTCCTCGCTAGATGGAATCTGCTCAAACAGACTGGCGCCGTTCTTGACCGAACGCAAGCGACTCGCGCCCTCGTGGATCGCAGACCGCAGCAGCTTCAAGGACGCATCGCGGGCGCTGTTCTGCTGGTCTCCATCTCCATTGTTGCTGACGTCGAGACTCGCATCCGGCTCACAGCGGGTGCGTTGGAGGGTTCGGATCTTTTCCGGTGACCGGTTGGCCATACTCGTATGCAGTCGCTGCGCAAGCTTGAGCTGTCGCTCGTCCAGAGGCCGTTTCTTCGTGGAGAATGTCATGGGAAAGAGGTGGTGGAGCGCGGCCTTGGCTGCGGCCATGGAACCTGCTGTGGCCGGAGCAGAGGCAGCAGCATTCTCCTTCGAGCTGATGCTCCCAGGAGCTTGAGCACCGCGTACGTCGTGTGACTTCGCAGTCGACCCAGACTCGATGGACTTCATTCGGTGTGCGTTCTGCAGCAGACTCGTGCCGTTCGCGAGTCGCGGGGAGAACTTGAGGCTCAAGTCCGGCTTGCCCAGTGGCCGATAGGGCTCGCCATGCGGACTGCTCCATCCGTGCTGGTCGCTACTGCCGCCAGCAGCAGCATTGTCATCACTACTGCTGCTGCTGTCTCCAGGGGCCACGGCTGAAGTGGAGAGCGTGATGCGGTACTGCGTCCTTGTCCAAACGGCGCGGTCCAGCGGATCGGTCTGTCGACCAGAAAAGAGTCAGCACCACTCATCAGGCCCAAATGGTGCATGCATGCAAGAGCTATCTGCCACCTGCGCAGGTCCAGCGCCTTTCGATCGTCCATTCGCAGTCTTATTTAGAGACGTCGCTGCGACAGGAGCTTCCGCATCACTCTGGCCAAGCACATAGTCGCTGCTGGTGCGGTCGTGGTCTGCATCCTGGTCCTCCTCCTGCTCCTGCGGCGCCGACAGCACTGACCGCATGGAGGACTGGCGACGCACTCCCGCCGCTCGCATGGCTTTTGATGCGCATCAAACAAGGAGCCGTGCAGAAAAAGGTCAATGGCTGCTCTCTATTTTTGGCTCTGATTGTCGCTTATGGTGTGGCCCACATGGATCTACCTTTTTCCACCAATGTAAACCAAGTGTTTACGTGTACAAGTGCTGCGATTGGCTGGGTTGTTGCGTCACCTTCGTGCAACCTCGTCCCACCCAGCTTGCAGCTTCAGGTCATATTTGGGTGAGTCCACGGGAAGCTCTCTCCCCTTGGACCTCATGGCGGACGCCAGGCGCGTGTTCGTGCAGTCCGCAGAGAAACAATTTACATTACACTTTTGAGGGTGACTTTCCTAAGGCTACTTTATAACTATGTCCTAGAAGAAGACCCTAGACTAGGAAGAAATCCTAGAATAGTGTGGTCCACCCAATATATTTTGGGAGGTAAAATGGTCGGGTGGGTTATGTTTCCGATAGTGTCGTAGAGGTTATCCGGTTATACAGGTATAACCGATGGAAGGTAGGCGTGGTGCTTGAATGTGACCATGAGCGTGATGGTCGAGGGGCCAGCTGG
>JAADXR010000132.1:0-66156 GCA_023337935.1 Elongisporangium anandrum | reverse complement strand
TGTCTGTGATCAGATTCTGAATGGAATCAGATATCAGATCTGATACAAGAAGAAAAAAATGACTTGCTGCTGCCGTTCTGCGCCATTTTTCGATCAGGAAGGCGATTTTTTTCTTAGCCAATCAGAGGCCGAGAAAAAAAATTGTCTTGGTGCCAAAAAAAAAATCGACCTGCACGATTGGCTACCCCTATTATATGTTTTTTAGGTCATTAATTTTAACCAAAAATGTAGTTTTACGGGTTTCCAAATTGAACTTTGGGTAGTTAAATTCGAACTTAAAAAGATATAATTGGTCGGCAGGGCTCCGAGAAAATAAATCAATATCCATCATTCGTCATTGTATTGTATTGAATAATTGATTATTGCTTGTGCCTCTTGAAAATATACGGTCATAAGTATTGCAATACCGTATATTGCAATATATGTTGCGTAAACCCGGTAAAAAGGATCAAAAGACGTTATTGTCAATTCCACCCAAATTTGCCGAACGTGGGTGATTGAGCGAACTCCGCAAATAGCCAGACACCCAAATCCCTGCCTATGGTGGTTGGAGCTTAACGGATAACCTGGCCTGGGCGATTGTGGGGCGGTTTGAATGGAGTGACCCGGTTTGGAAATTTTGTGTAGAACTCACAATATAATGCTCAAAATAAGGTTAAAAAAATAGCGTCAATATCTACGTATATTATTGCAATATGTATTATTTCTTGAGCCCATACTGCGTTATTGATTATTGTTTGGGAGGTGGGTTCAATCAATGTTTTATTTATTTGTCGGTGCCTTGCGGCGGGTATGGTCGGTGCCTGAAGGCGGAGTGTCGTCTGAAATGGTGTGTATTCCGCGTGTATTAGTTACAGTAATAGTCTCTGCTGTATCAAGGCCTACGAGCTATGTCTTCCAGTGCAAGCTAATCTATCTCGTTGCTTAGTCACAAAGCCAATTTCAGCAATTTTCATTGGAATTGGACTTCAAAGGGCGATCCTTCCATGGGCGGCTCTTCAAGATCCGCCACGTGAACGAGTCGCCGCATCAGAGAACCACGAGACAACGAAGAAGGATGGCAAGGACGTCCCATGGCCTGCTCATGAGCATGGGCACAGTCAACATGTGGGGCTTCTCGCCTTCGATCGATCTGATTCCTGCTGCAGCCAAGGCGAGTGCACATCCAGCGACTGATCCGCTCAACTTGCTGCTGATCGGACCAGGCGACATCCGTCACGCGCTTCACGCCCTGGCCCATCGCCGGCGCTTGGCAATTGGAGGCACCAAGCAGCTTCGGCCTGTGCGCATCTACATCTACGAAAGGGCCATCGAGCCGCTGGCCAGGCATCTGCTCATGCTGCAGATCGCGCAGGACTGGGAGCTTCCGCTACGTCAGCGCTGCCATCTCTGGCTCGAAGTCTTCGGCAACACGCGCGTGCAGGAACGAACGAGCGCGTACATTGAGACCAAGGCCCGTGCGCTCATTGAGCTGCTGCACTATGAGCGTGGTCTGCTGGCGGAACAATTGGATCTCTCGCATCTCAAGATGCGCACGCGTGATGAGCTCGTCGAGACCTTTCGAAGCTGGTTCCAGACCGTGCGCTTTGACGGTGAGTACTTCTCATACTCATGGCCCATGGTTCTAGTAGCTCACTCGTTTTCTATTGCCATTGCAGTGGACAAGCTGCGTGACCATCGCTTACGACACTACTACGACGTGCGCTACGACTACCGCAACAATCTCATCGACTGGGACTACACGGTGCGCACGCATGGCAAGCGAATGCAGTCGTCTCTTGTTGACGCTGGTTGGCATTCTTGCTGCTGCGTAGATGAACCTGAGGAAGATCGAACAGGCGAGTGTGATCCACATCCGGCAGTACAAGGAGTGGCGCAACTCCGGCATCGCGTTTGAGTTTGGCGACCAGAGCTACACCGAGCCGAATCGCACCATGGCAGCGTATACAGAGGTCTGTAGATCCCCAGTGTCTTGAGCGAATGGATTCAGATTGACACCAACCGCGTATTGCCATTGCTGCCAGGCGAAGAAGAAGCACCACGGATCGGTGCTCTGTCGAGGGCTTTGGACCGACATTATCGTCGGGCCGTACGTCTCTATGGGCGTTCAATGCGACTCCAAGCACAAGTTCGCGCAGCAGCTCTTTGAAATTCACAACAAGGGCACAGGCGTGGAGCAGAATCGTCACGTGAGTGAGCTCTGCCCTGTGTGTCTATGTAGTAGCTTTGGATCATGATGGTGGTTTCATTCGGCTAGAACACGACTGAAGTAGCGGTGTTCAACCTGCTGTCGCAGCTCTATGAACTGGAGACTGGCGAGGTCTATCAGATGGCCAAGGCGCATGACGTGTACAGCGGCATCGGCGATGCAGAGCTGGACCTGTCGAGCAATCAGGAATCAGAAGAGACCAGATTTACAGAGGTCGCGGACGAAGATCACCAGCAAGACTCAAGGTATGGACGCAGTCGTCGCCTTTATTGGATAATACTGATCGCATTTGCTGTCGATAGCGCAAGGTTGAAGCAAAAGGCGAAGGAAACGCAAGCGTGGCAGAAGGCGCAGACGATTCTCGAGTCGTTTGAAGGAGTCAAGGTGATTGGATTTGCCTTCAGTAGTGGGGACTGATCTATTAAACTTCTGCTGTTGTTTCTAGATCATCCCACTGACGGGGAAACTGGAGGATCTCTACAACAAGAAGCGATATGCGCGAAGCTTTGACCACGTCTTCCTGTCTGCTCAGCATGCGCACGTGCTGCAGTCAAAGCCAGAGGAAGCAGAGCCAGCAATTGGATTCAGCAGCTTGCTTGCCGACAACGCAGTCGTGAGCGTCGAGTCCTCCGTGTACGTTGAATTCAGCTCACTCATCACTGGCCACGTTTCTAATCAATACGTCGCCATCTACGTATCAACAGGTTTCTGCTACCGCTCACGGAAGACCAGCGGGTGCTTTACATGAAGACGCTTACTGAAATGGCCGCTGCCCAATCGCTCACGCCGAGTTTCTCGTTTGCCGACGGAGCGCAGACGCCCAGCAAGAAAGATGTGGCTGAGATCAGCAACGCCGTGCTGCAATTCCACTTCTCGCGACCAAGCGAGACAACCACTGATAGCTAGTGTACCCATTAACATCTTATCTTCGACCAGTGAAAGTGTAGCCATTCCATGAGCGCATACCGTACGAAGCAGAGGACATGGGGCGGCAACCAAGCCACAGATCGCTTCGTTGTCATTTCGCGATTTAAAAACTCAACACAATACACCAGACCCAGGTCTACTACCTACTGTATGCTCACGACTGGGCTGCTACTTTTCGCGTCGGACTGTCCGAATTGGCCTGCACCGCGTTGGCCTGGGCCGTGGCCGCCTCCCACGAGAACGCGTTCGGGCCACTGCCCATGGAAGTGGGCGTCGCGGTCTCCGATTCCGTGTCCTCGTCGTCGTCGCCGGCGTTGCCCATACTGCGCGGGGTCTCCGCACCGGCCTCGGCGGGGGACTTTCTTAAATACTTTCGCGCGCGCCACACGCGGCAATGGGACTTCCATCGGATCTTCACGGCGTCTTCAGTCCGCCCGGGCAGCATGGCCGCGATAACCGACCAGCGGTTGCCCAGGCGAGCTTGCGCCTCGAGAATGATGCGATCTTCCTCCGGAGTGTACGCGCCGCGCACGATGCTCGGGTCCAGATGGTTGTGCCATCGCTCACGACACTGCTTGGAGGTTCGGCCGGGGATCTTGGCCGCTACGTCGCCCCAGTTCTTTTGATCGTTGGCGACCAGGCGACGCAGCAGATCGTCCTCATGCGGCGACCAGTGGCCCTTGACCAGTCCCGGAGCCAGCACTTTGGTCCATCGCTGCAGGCACTGCGTGTGATTGCGGCCGGGCACCTGTGCCGCGATGGCCTTCCAGTTCTTCTCGCGGTGGCTCTCGACCGCTCGTCGCAGCGCATCGTCTTCTTCCTTGGTCCATCGTCGCGGGTTGGCCTTGCGGTTGGGATGCAGGCTGCGATCAGTTGGCGTCGACACTGGTGCAATGCCCAGCGTGAAGCCGCCGCTGCCCTTGGGCGTCGGCATCGGACTCGATACTCCAGCACTGTGATTCATGACCTGCTTGGTGGTGATGCTCTTTCGCTTCACGGGCGACGCCTGGCCATTGTTGCTTTGGTGGTACGTGCGGTAGAAGCCCGTGACCGGAGTCAACGAGGCTGGCGAGGCGTCAGTCTGCTGCTTGTGTGCGTTGATAGAGTTGTTGGCGTGATGAAGACCGACAGCGTTCATGGCTTGAATCGACAGCGCAGCGGCAGCCGGCGTCAGAGACGACGACGCCGTGGGTGTGGCCGATTCGCGCCAGCTCTGGCCAAGGGGCGTGAGCTGACCATTGGCGTAGGTCGCATTGGCCAGCAGCGGGTTCACGAAGATCTTGTGGCCATCGTTGTCCGCTGGAGACGCGATGGGAGCGAGCAGCTGGCGGGAGAAGAGACTGGGCAGTGACGACGGCGAGCCTGCTGGCGGTAGACCGCCCTTGGAGCCGTACATGGTGTCCGGGTAGTGGTGGTAAGCCGCATTGATGCGAGAGATGCCCTGCTCCACGGACTTCTGGTCGTTGCTGTACATGGGCTGAGGCTGGAAGCCGCTGTGCAGACCGAAGGGCGAGGACCGAGGCAATTGCGAGGAGCTCATTCCGTTGGAGGTTGCATTCATCGCGGCCTCAATGTCCTCCTTGATCGACACCACGCGGGGCGAGCTCGAGCGGCGCAGACCTGTGAGCGCCTGGGCGGCCTCTTCCTCGTGGATCGAGGCGCGACTGCCATCCCCGCCTTCGTCGCTCTCACCAGTCCCGACGGCCGAGTCCACCGAGTCTGGCGACGTCACTTCCATCTCCGTGTCTTCTTGCTCGTGCTGCGCTATCCGCTTGAGCACGCTGTCAGCTGCAGATCGCAGCGCTCGCAGTGCGCCTTGGTCGTTCCTGAGCAGCTCAATCAGGACGTCTTCGGGCGCCGTCTTGCGCTGGTTATCGCCTCGAAGCGAGTCGCAGAGCTGCGCCAGCAGATCGTACTGTTTGCGCACGGCGTGCACGTCATGCTGCGTCTTCTCCTCTTGCTCCGGTAAACTCAATCGCGCATGGTCCAGTACGATCTTCCCCATCTCCACGGCCGCGCCTACACGAAAGAACACAAATGGGTTACTTTCTGTGCGAGTCGTCGCGCCGCAGGGGCACACAGTCCAAGGACGCAGCGCGCGAGCTCAGCGCGCTCGCACGACAAGACAATTTGAGACAAACGTACCCATGTCGCGCATTGTGGCGCGCTGCTGCGCCGGCCGGTAGTGCTCGCGCGCGTGGGCGAGCGACTGGCTCAGCGAGCTCGTCGAGAAGCTACAGTGCGCACAGGTGACTCTGGGCGGCGGCGGGCCGAGGGAGCCCTGGTCGGCGCTGGTGCGGCGCTTCTTGTTGGCCGCCTGCGTGGCTGAGGCCGCGGCCGCCGCCAAGGCGGCAGGCGCGTGGGCCGGGAGCTCGGGCGAGGTCGTCATGGCCAGAGCCGCTCGCTTCGTTCTGACTCGTCGGCGAAGAAAAAGACTGAAATCCGCACTGACGCAAAAAAGAGCAGGCAAACAAACAGCCAACCCCCCGTGTTCTCCGCTGTTTTTAATAGAAGCTGCACCAAAAGGCCTCTGAAGTTTTGAAAAATAGGTAACTCGCATATGGTCAGTGCAACGAGAATGATGATGATATAGGTGTTCTGGGGATTAGTGGGAAAATGTGGGTGAATTAGGGAATGTGACTGGCCATCGTTATTTTACGTTTCGGTAACTGTACGCCCCAGGCAAAAAACGCTGGTGGGGGAGCGAGGCAGGGGGAAATCTTGGGCCAGGGAGCACCACGGTTCGATCTTGGCAGCCGGCTGTTTTATGTTCAGATGCCTCAAGCCACGGTCCGATGGGCTGAAAGGGCGGACCGGTCCGGGTCTGCTGCTGGACCCTTTTGACTTGAAGATTGTATGGCAACAGGTCTGGATCCCTTGGTGAAACACAGAACGTCAGGGGCGCAGCTGAATAACGAAAACTGACTCTCACTGCCATCACGAGTCAGTCATTCCTCCTCCTCTGCTGCCTCCCATGCTCTTGAAACGATTGCTGTCTTAACGCACGAGCCATCCCTTCCCCCTCTGAGATCATGAGACGGATTGAAGCGAGTCGTAAGTAGTTTTGAGGTGGCGAGGTGTCTATTGTAGCATGAGAGATCCGAAAGACCAAAGATCCTTGATGGATGATAAGAGACAGATGCGGAATAAATGGAAAGTTGGCCGATTAAACCAGCCAAGCTTTGGTCCTCCTCTTCAACATGCGTGTTAAACACGGCCAATCAGAGACAGGCTGGTGAGTAATATAGGCCAATCCGACGTGTCCGTTACATTTTATCCAATTGAAACAAGGCTCCTGTATATTACCTCTGACAATTGGTTTCCCTCATTATTAGGTAGCCTGTCAATTAGGAATAACCGTTTAGTATCAAATGATGGAGGCTTGGATGTACCAGTTGCATCGGTACCGTCGCATTAATTGGACCCAAGGGAAACGTTGGAATGGCCGGCAAGACTCCCACGGACGAGGTCGTGCGCACGCGCATTGACGCCTCCAGCGCTCGACTCACGTACGCTCACTGCTACGATTGCATGCTTCTTGTCTGTAGCTGCTGATACGCTATTCAAACTCACACGAAACCAACTGTGTATGTCAACAATAAGATCATTGCGCACCACGGACTCGGCGTCATCGGCCAACGCGACGGCTCGTCGACCAAAGGTACGCGGAACCACGTGATAGCCGCATGCTGTTTGCATCGACACAGGGACTTAGATGTCGTTTGGCTTCCTGTTTCTGGGTGTAGTTTGTGCCGAAGGCGTCCCGTCGACGTCCTGCAGCTGAAGGCGCCGCCGACGGCGATTCGAAGCCTCAGCGTCCGACCAGTACACACCTTGAAGGCCGTGGAGTGGCCACAAGAAAGCCGCCTCGTGGCGAATTCGTTCGCGGCCGTGGTCTAGGAGGAGATGGCCGTGGGCGCGGAGGTCGTGGAGGTCGCGGCGGTCGTGGCAACATCCCCAGTGGCAAGGTGAGAGAGATGCCATCGTCCTCCACTTTTGAGCCATTTTGCTGACTTGCACTTGCCGCTATTGTGGCTCTAGGTCAGCTTTGTGGGCACGCTATCTGGTGGCTCCTCGTACAGTGGATCCGGCAATGCCTCGGCTCCTCGCGCGACCACAAAGGCTGCGGCTGCTGCCGATGGCATGGGCATTAGTGTGCTCGATGACGTTGACGGCGAACAGATGCAAGATCAGTTCCAGGACGCGATGCAATTAGAAGAGCAGGTTTGTGGCTGCGGCAAATTGCGGATAAAGCGTCCATGCAGTCCGCAAATGCTTACAATGCGGTGTTTTCGTTTGTTACAGTGGCCGCCTGTCGTGAAATCGGTCATGGAGCCCATGAACTTGGCGTTTGCTCGCCAGCCAGAGCCTGCCAACGCTGGCGCTGTCTTCTGCGATGAGGTAGTGCTGTGTGTATGATTGCCATAATGTGCTGTTGCATTTATTGAAACCATTGTTTGCCCTATAGAACGGCCAAATGATCTTGGCGGAAGACTCGCTGCTCTTCATCCAGCTGCCGACGACGCTGCCACTCGCAAATGCTACCAGCGTTGCGCCTAAAACCCAGGACATGGACGTTGACGAGGGCGCCAAGGCCGAGCCCAAGGTCGTCATCAAGAAGGACGACCAAGCCGACCCGACGACTGCTCCGTACGTGCTTTACGATGCTCATATTATATTGCTTGAGCGAGCGGTGGATCTCATGTTATCGTTATTATGACAGCGAGGAACAAGTCTTCGATCGCTCCATTTCGACTGCGCCTGGCGGCTTCATCGGCAAGCTGTGCATCCACAAGTCGGGCAAGACGGTGCTAATGCTCGGCGACAAGCAGTTTGACGTAGCCGCGGCGCAGACGCCGTCCTTCTGCGAAGAGATCTACTCGATCGACCCTTCGGAGCAGCAGCTGTACATGCTGGGCGCGGCCGAGCGTCACCTCGTGATCACGCCGGACTTTGATGCGCTGTTGGGTTAGATAGAGGCAGCAGAAAAGCCCCATGGTGGCACAAATGAAGCCATGTCAACATGCACATCGTTACACTGTTACGCGTCGACATACACTTGCAACTAAAAATATCTCCAGCTGGCGTTTGAGCTCATGGCTGATGGACAAAGGAGCGACACGCGATGCAGATGGAAGAACAAACTCTTTCATTACGTCACACATCTTTGGATGCAGGCCTCAACATGGACGACTGGCTGGCTTGGTGGCTTCCAATGTTGGGAGGCTTGCTTCTTCTTGGACTGGACTGAATACGACAACAGCGGAGAACGAAGGCGGACAACGGAGAGGAAGGATGGCAGCGCATGAGGGCAGTTAATAGGTCTTACTCGCGCTCACTCGCTCGCTCGGAATGGTGGGTATGCAAAAAACAAAACGCAAACAAAAGCTTAATCTTCCTCCTCCTCGTCGTCGTCGTCCTCGTCGAACTCTTCCTCTTCGACGGCGGCGGCGCTCGGGTTGTTGTACTCCTCCATGGCGTCCTGGTACTTGACCTTGGCCTCTTCGTGCATCTTCTGATACTTGACGCGCTTCTTGTCCGGCAGTGCTCGCCACTTCTCGGCCAGCAGGGTCGCGATCTCAGTGATCTTCTTGTTCGGGTTCTCGGCACGCACCGAGTCACGGATCTCATTGCAGAAGAAGAAGTAGGCCGACAGCGCGCGCTTGGGGGCGTTCGGGTCCTTCTTCTTGCGCGCAGGCTTCGAGTTCTCGAACGACACGTCCGGCACGTAGTCCTCCTTCTCCTCGAGGTAGCGGCGCTTGTCGGCAAGAGCAAGCTCATCGTACGGCCGTCGCTCCTCGTCCGTGATCTCCTTCCATCGCTTGCCAATCTCGATCGAGATCTGCAGGAACTGCAGCTCGGGCATCTCGCGCTTCACGGTCTCCCGGATGTCGTTGCTGAAGAACATGAAGGCGGACAGCGCGCGCTTGGGCGCGTTCTTGTCCTTCTTCTTGCGGGTCTTGCGCACGGCCACATCGCCGCCGGCCTTGGTATCCGTCTTCTTCGGGCGTCCGACTCCGCGCGCCATTTCAAAGAGCTCTTCGAGTTGGTTTTCAAACTTTTGGCGACGAGTTTTTCCGAAATTTGGAAAAACGCGGGGCTTGAGTGACTGGGAAGCTTGGCTTGGCACAGGCGCAAATTTAAACTGGGGAAGGCCACACAGGCCGCAGACTATGGGAACCACAACAGGAGAGCGAGAGCGAGAAGGTCAGAAGGAGGAGATGACCGACCCCGACCCCGCACGCCCCACAACAGCCTGATGGGAAAAACCTCGGGCGATCAAAACGGCCACGTCGAGACCTCTATAGACTTTGTGTGTGTTGCGGGGTGGAAAACCTAAAAACCTCAGATTCCGTTCAAATAGCCCAGCATTGCTTTCGCCCCCCCCCCTTTCCGCCCAGAGGCAGGTAAGGAGCTGAGCGGTTGAAGAATGAGAGTGCACCACGGCGTTGTAAAGGGCCAGTGCCCGAGGTTTTTTAGGAGGAATGATTGAAGCTGCTGTCTTGAAAGCCATGCGCAGAACCTGCGGCAGCTCTATCTACAGGGTATGAGCGTGAAGCATAAGCGCCACACCGGCGTTGATAGCGCAAGCTGTAGACATGCTACGGGTGCAAGATATACGCCGTTGGATGCGCCTTTGATCAGGCTATAGGATACGGTGCTTATAAATACCCAGACCAGATGGTTAGCGAGCGCATGAGCCAATTTCGCTGCACACTTGGCTGCGGCATTGTATGCGGTTGGGCGGACCAGACCACCAGGGGCGATTTTAGCCTCAGGATGGGGCATATAAATAGCCCACGGGCCTGTTGTTGCTGATTGAGAGGGTGGGTCCTACAGTGGGTGGGTGGGGGACCCCCTATGGTAACCGCTGCGCTCCACTTTGGGGATGGGAACGGGCCGCAGTAGCAGAAAACAGCAGAGAAAGTGCCAGTTGAGAAACCCACACAAAATCCAGCGCATCTTGATTGGTGGAATCTTAATACATCCACCAATCAGCGCGCAGATTCGCGAAACTGTGAGGTTTTTTTCGCCGCTTTTGTTCCCCGTTCCCCTCTGGGTGTGTGTTTGTGCCTATGTGCTCCTCTCCCCCCGTGGCCTCAACTTGGGCGGGAAGGGGAGCCTAAAAATACCGGTAAGGAACCATGGAATCAGACAGGAAAGGAGAAAAAACCTCGGGCGGACGTAGGTCTGGCGAATTTACCAAACTAGACATTCAAGTCGCTCAGTCTGTACCATGGCGGAGCAACCCCCAGCAGCTACGGAACCCAAGGCCGTCAAGGCGCCGGCGCACTATGAGGACCCGGAGGGGCTCTTCAAGACCGTCTGTCGGTCGTCCATGAACAAGAAGTGCACGCGCGGAGCCTCCTGCAAGCACGTGCACGACCGCAACCTCTGTGTGCACTTCTGGCGCACCGGCAGCTGCAAGTTCGCTGGCGAATGCAAGCGCAACCACTTTGTGACGCTCAAGCCTGCGGCTTCGCCTGAGAACTGCACCACGGACGCGGAGACCTCGGAAGTGGAAGACGCGGCCGCTGCCAAGAAGCCGCAGTCTACTGCCAAGGACAAGAAGAAGAAGGAGAAGAAGCAGCAGCAGTCGGCCAAGAAGCAGGATGCACCTGCGGACGATGGCGCCAAGGACAAGCCCAAGGACGCCAAGAGCAAGGACAAGAAGCGCAAGGAGAAGCGTCCGACCAAAAAGAACACGGAGTGCTTCGAGCCCATGACCAAGCCCGTGGATCTCCGCATCACGTACGATCTCGGCTCGGCCAAAGATTCTTTCTCCACGTCCTTGACCTCGCGCGACGTGGTGCTGGTGCCCAATCTCTTCAGCGACTTCAAGAAGGGCGAGCTCTACGCCAAGCTGATCTCGGAGCTCGAGTCCTGCGGCGTGCCGCGCGAGCGCCTGCTCAAGATGTGGCACGGCAACGAGAAGATCGACGGCACGCATCTGATCGCGGACGACAAGACCCGCTGGAAGAACAACTGCCCGACGTTCGACCTGGTCATCGACCGCATCAAGAAATTCTTCAGCCTCTCGGTCAAGGCCACGCGCTTCAACTGGTACAAGGACACGTCCCAGTGGAAGCCATTCCACTTCGACGCGGCCGCCGTCAAGCCGGAGATCGCCGCCATCCAGAACTTCACGGTTGGCGTGTCGTTCGGCGCCACGCGCGACGCTGCCTTTGAGCATGCGGGCACCAAGACCGTCGTGAGTGTGCCGCAGCCCGATGGTTGCGTGTACGCCTTCTCCAAGGACACCAACATCATCTGGCGCCACGGCATTCTCCAGGACGTGCCTGTGCGCGACGAAGGCCGCATCTCGGTCATCGCGTGGGGCTGGATCGACGGCATGGTGGACCCCGCCGCTACGGTCGAAGCCTCTTCCGAGTGATCAGTATCATCACCTCATTATAGCTTAGCTAGGTCACTCAAGTACGTGGCATTAAAGTCTCTAAGAACTATCGCTTCTTACAAACTGATGGCACAGAACTTGCGTCCGCCGCTGCCGCTGGCCGTCGTCTGACTCACAGTAGCGCCGTTCAGCTCCGCCAGGATGGCGTTGCGCTTGTCGTGCAGCTCAGGTCTGCGTGCGAGCTTCCGTTTCTCCTGCGACGTGGGCTCGTGCTCCTTCTCCTGGTCTTTGAGCTTGGCCTCTAGCTTGTCGATCTCCTTGAGCAGCTTGTTGATCTTGCTCAGCTCCGTCTTCAACTCCGCCTTCTTCTCTACTGCCTTGTCTTCACGAAGGCTGGAGGCTTGCTGCTGCTCCTTTGGCTTTGGCTTGGCGTCGTGTGGTTGCTCTCGGGGCTCTCGCTGCGCTTGTCTCCTGGGACTGCGTGGTGGAGGAACGCTCCGCTTCCAAAGTCCAACATCGTCTGCTCGCGGCTTTCGCTCCGAGCCTGCCGACCTCGCATTCCGATCGCTCAACGACAGACCTGACAACGAGATGGCGTCCACACTGTCTACCTCCTTGGCCTCTTGCTCACGTCTCTACGGATTGTATCAGCCAGTCGCTTCATTTCAGCACGTCCATTTAGATAAACTACAGAGACTTCGTACGCGCTGCGCGACGATCTTGTACCGTGGGACCTCTTCTTGCGGCACATAGCCCGCGCGGATGCGGATGGCCTTGCGCACCGACCCGTCGGCGCGTCTGGACTCGGGCACGACCACCTGTCCGTCCGCCCTGCGCACCGCATCCGAGGGCATCGAGGAGCTCGCCATCTTGAGGACTGATGGTCAATCCTGGGGATGAGAATGTTGGTCTCCTCACCATCATTCCGACCATTCACAGAGTCGCTGACTGGAAGATCATCACGTCGCCGGCCAGCAGGTCGTTGCTCATGGCGCGCACAGTACTGGACGAGCGGCTCGTGCGCGTGCCATAGGGCGGATCCGGCGCATGCACCTCCATGGACGACTCGATGTCCGTGGGCGTGAATACGACCGGATGGCGCGGCGTCGCGCTCAGCAGCGATTTCTTCTTGGCGCGGTAGGCCGCGCACGACCCGGCGCACCCGACGATGCCCAGCAGCAGCGCAGCGAAGAAGAGCGGACTCGTGAAGATGTCCCCCATAGACGTCTGCGCGGTGCCGTTGGGGTTGGTGGCGTTGCTGGCGGAGCCTGCTGCCGTGCCATTGCTCCTGGTGGAGCCATCGGTGCTTGGATGAGCTTGGCTCTGTGAAGAAGAACCATCCGTGTTGTCCATCGAAGACGACAGCGAGCCCGAGTCTGAGCTGGATTGCTCGATTGAGGAGGATCCTGATGGCGAGAGCGTGCTGGAAGAAGAGCTACTCGTTGCTTCAGGTGCGCTGTTGCCGGAGGCAGCAGGAGAGGAGGTCGACGTGAATGCTGGCGCCTGGTTGGTTGCAATGATCGGCGGCAGCGAGAAGCTCTCTCCAGTTGATGATGTGACAACATCCGTTGTGGTTAACGCTGAAGTGCTCTCTGTGGGTGATGGTGTGGAGCTTGAAGCCGAGCTGAGTGAGGTAGTGGAGAGGCTGGTCTCTGAAGATGCCGCTGTTGTTAACTGCCCAGATTGAATCTGTGGGCTTTGGTAAGGACTTGTTGCTGTCTGCGACGTGATGTCTTGAAGCCCAGATGCCGTTGTTGTGGTCTCTGTGACTGTCCCTGTTGTGGATGTTGATACTGTTGATGTCGACCCCGATGTCGTAGGCGTTAATGTCGATGCCGATGCTGATCCTGATGCTGTTGTTGGCGTCGCTGTTGATGGCGATGCCACAGTTGACGCCGACCCTGATCCTGATGCCACTGTCGTTGGTGCTGTTGTCGATCCCGATTCTGATGATACTGTTGTTGGCGATAGTGATGTCGATCCCGACGTCGACGCCGATGTTGAATCTGCTGATGTTGTGTCGTTGGTGGCTGAAGATGAACTGCCATTACTCGTTGGTTGGCACAGAATGAAACCATCCAGGCCGCTACTTGACCCAGAAGAGCGCGTGACCTCTGAGCAGCTCACGTTGCTTCCTTCTGTGGATCCCGCAGCAGCAGAAGATCCATCATTTTGGGAAGACTGCGAAGATGTGGTGGTCGTCGTCGTAATCGTCGAAGTGTCTATAGTCACTGACGACGATGATCCGTCTGACATTCGCTTGAGATTCCTGGATCTTTCCATTGCCGCGCTTCCATCGGCACGACGTATTCGGGGTCTTCGAGATGACACCGACTGCGCTGATGACCGTCGCCCGTTGGAATCGGCACTATCAACACGGACGCATTCGCCGCTCTCCAGTGAGATCGTGTTCTCAATCGTGACTCCAGACTGCGTCGTAATCGTGAGGCGTATGCGCTTCAAATCGAAATCATGCGCGTCCTTGACGGAATAAAATAGCCCGGGGAACTCTCTCGCTGCCTCCATGCCGTTTATCGCGATGCTGTGGATCGGCTCTGCTGAATTCACCGGCTGGATCGCCAGCGAGTGAGACGAACCTCCGGACTTCAAGCAGACCTGGAAGCCCAAGTCTGAAGCCTCGGGGCAGCGCACGAATCGCCATTGGACCTCATACCGGTCGTGGTTTTGTCTGGATCCTCCTGGTGCGAGCGCTTGGAACACACTGGAAGACAATCTCAGATCGCTGTGTTTGCAGTCGCGACACCAGTCGACGACGTGGACGATCTCCTTGGACGAGTCGGCGCACCATACTTCAATGCACTGGCCGCAGTAGTGGCTGCCTCCCCACTGGAGGTAGTTCATCGCTGCGTAGTGAGTCTCGACTGCTGCCGGCCAGCTGACGATTTGACAGCTTCCTGAAGCAGGCGTTTGCAAGGAAAGACTCGCCTGTTGCGCGTGACCAGTGAACTCCTGTGCTGCGCCGATGCCGAGAACGAGCGAGGCGGTCGTCAAGAGCCAGGGCAGCGCTCTCTTTCTCGCTGCGTGGGCCATGCGAGCCGAGGGATTGATTGTACTAGTGAAAAGTGGAAATATGCCGACTAAGAGTCCGGGCCCTCTTCCAAGCAGGCCGGGTTCACGCGCCAGTCAGTCGCTCAGTGGATATCGGCGTACTGTAGAGGTCGAGCAGCCACATAGAGCGAGGAAACTGGCATCACTGCAGAAGCGTGTGCATTCTTGGGTTCAGGCTGTTGGTCGATCAGATACAGCGTCGCCATTCTGTCGAAAGAAAAAAAGCGCCGTGTAACTTCCGCGCACGTTCTACCGGCCGAATTGGCTCATTGGCTCCACAGCCAGCCCAGCGGACGTCGCCTGCGTTACGACATCTGAAATATTGTGGCCACTGCAGAGGCGGAAGCGGCGGCGTGACGACGGCATGCGCGACTCACTGAGTCACGCCCATTAGCGCAACCCAACCAACGAAAGGATATCCATGGATGGACCTTTGGTTCCGGCAGGTTCTCAGATCTGATACGAGCAGGCCCGTGAATGAATGCACCACGTCACACATTACATACAGCCAGAAGGGCGAAAGGTGGTCCGCCGCACGAGCGCGATGGGAATGAGCGAGGACGAGTTCGTGGTGCTCGTCGAGCACGCCGGTCTGCTGGAGACGTCGGAGGACGCGGCCATCGAGTTCCTGGCCAAGACCCAGCTGCTCGATTGGCTCTCGCGCGAAGGACTGGCCTTTTTCACCGAGCAGTTCCTGCAGCACGGCGAGGAACCCACGGCGGCAGACGAAGCCGCCGTGCGTAAGGACGCCATCGGGGACGCCGATACGCTCGCGGACGACCAGCGCCGCGCGCTTGCGGCCAGGGTCCTGGACCGCCTGCTGGAGCGCGAGTGGATCGCGCCTGCGGACACGGACGACCAGGCGGCTGAAGAGGAGGTCCATTATGTACAGCTTGAACTGCATGTATGACGGGAAGATTTGTCTCACGCTCTCAGCTGATTGTGCTGGACAGGACACTTGCTACGCCATTCGACTGCCGACCACGGAGGCGTACAAGATCTACATGGAGAAGGAACCAGAGGTGCGTTGGATGCCTGCCAGCCGAAGCGCAGCCATGCTGACTCTCATCTGCTGTGAGCCACTCTAGGACACAGCACTTGGCGCAGGCACGAGAGCTCGCTACTCACACATGGCTGGCATCAATGTACTGGCGGATTGAACGAGGTTTGGCTCATGTGGATTGGACTGATCGCATGGCTTCTTCACAGGATGACCAGCTCACGGACTCCGATGACGACGTGCCCACAGCTCCTGTACGTCTCCAAACGGCTGGATTGAGCTGTGGTCTATGCTAACGCGCTTCTCTCGCTCTGTGCACAGGACTCGTCTTATCAGCGCATGAAGATCCGAGAGCAAATGTGGCAGGACTGCTTCCCCATGTGTCCCGAGGGCTGCAAGCAGCTCTATTTCTCCTTCGAGAACCCGATCATCATCATGTACTCGACCTTGGGCCTGAATCTCATCAGCAACGGCATCAGCAGCGTGCCGGCCTTCTCCCGCGAGCTCAAGAGCATCGGAATTAGTGCGGAGGACCGAACGATCGTCGTGGGGTTTCTGGCAAGAGCATTTCCCATTGAATGAAGCAGAAGGTTTAATTGAAAAAAGTGTAATGATGACTGACGGCGGTGGAGCCTCGTGAGTGGATTAGTGATGATGTTACCACCACGTATCAATGGCTTTACGGCCACTCAGGCATGGATACGCTTACGAGCACTTGACACCGAGCACGAAGCCAGCCGAGAAGCCGGCCGACGACGGCAGCTTGTGCTGCAGCATGACCAGGAGCTGGCGGACCCAGATCTTGACGTCCTTCTTGGTGATCTTGCCATCGCCATCGGCGTCCACTGAGTTCACGACGTCCTTCTCCACCTTCTTCCAGTTGATGTCGATGTAGCCCTTGGACGAAGCGATCTGCCATTACCATAGAAAGACGCAGAGACAGAGAAATGCAAGCGTTGTTAGCGACAACACGACCCTCGTACGTTGTCTCGATGCAGTGAACGTACCTGTGCCAGCAGGAAGAGACCGCCAATGGTGATCGCAGCGACCTTGCCGGCCTGCTTGAGCGCGTATCCGGAGCAGAAGCCCAGACCACCGGCAAGCGTGATGTCTCCGCTTTGGCTGAGCACGAAGTCCAGCATCTTGTCGATGGCTCCGTCATCCGCCGCCTTCTTGGACGGACCGCTGCCTGAAGCTCCATCCTACAATATCCAGAGCGAGCGTTCAATCGTCAGCAGGTCTGGAGATGCCATGAATGCGACGCAACGCACCGCAGCAGCGTAGATGACTTCCTGGCAGAGAGCGTATTCTACAGAGCACGAGCCACGTGAGCTCCTCTATCGTCTAGACTCTGGTGCGATCTCCGTCATTACCTCGCGAGAGCGCAGCGATGCTCATGCCCAAAGCGCCCACAGCCACAAGGTGCGTCGTGCGCTTGGCGGCGGCAGCGCGAGCAGCTACAAACGCACAGCCATCTCATCAGCCTCAAGCGCCAGTACTACGATCCTAATGATTACCATTGCAGCAGCAACGTACTGGGAAACACGCGCACGAGCGCGACTTGTTCAGCAGCGCGCTTGGTCACGGGCAGCGCACGGGCGCCAAACTTGGCCACGTGCGGACGCACGAGCACTGCGCATTCAGCAGAAGCAGGTCAGCTATGCAGTTGGCCTCATAGGACGCTCACGCAGAGAGAGAGAGAGAGACGCACGCAGCTGCAGTTGCATTTGGTGGACGGCCATCGTCACTCGAATGATCTCTTGGGGGCAAATAAGAAAAAAGAAGACTGAAGCAAAAGGGGGTTTCTCTGTGACCTGGCGAATCCATTGCGACCGCTTGTTTATGCGCTCCCTCGCAAAGGTGATGCGCGCCTCCCATGACCGACCCTAAAGTGACGTGGTCCACATGAAACCCACTTGTCAAGTGGCTTTGGTGTGGACTACAATACTTCATGAATGGGTACAAAACCTCAATGTCGTTCGCTTGACTGGCGGTGGTGGCCGGTCTCGAAGGCCTCGTCCACTTGCTCTGCAACGATCCGAGCGACGTAGGTGTCTCCCAAGACGTTGCACATGGTATTGACGCGCCCCACGAACCAGTACGTGGCCACGATGTAGCTGTACGAGTAAGGGATCTCCACGAATGGATACACGGTCGCCCAGACCGAGTACAGCATCACGAGCGAGCCTCCAGGGATCGGAGCAGAGCCGATGGAGCTCAAGAGCGAAATGAGCCAGATCAGGAACAGCTCAATGGCCCGCAGGTCTAGCATGTCTTCCGACGACGTCACCAGGAAGATCATGGCGTTGGCGAAGAACATGCCGGCGCCGTCCATGTGGACGATCGCTCCGATCGTGAGCACGAAGTCCAGGAGACCGCGTGACACCTCGCGAGTCGACTCCACACAACGGATCGTTACGGGGAGAGTCACCAGTGAAGACGCACAACCGATAGCGAACATGCCGCAGGGGATCATCTGCCGCATGTACGGGAGCGGACTCTCTCCCATGACCCACCAGAGCACGACAGGATAGAAGATCAGCTCGATCACTATCGCTGACAGTACGCTGCACAAGAGCAGAATAGAGGACTGCTGGATAGCTGTGTAGATGGACGATTGCGTTCCGAGTGAGCTGGCGATCATGGAAGCGACCGCGAGTGGAATCCAAGCGACGACCTTGGAGATAATTAAGGTCAACACCGTATTCACTTGGTCCAGAATCTCCAGTAGTGGGCTCTTGGTCTCGCTCGGACTCGAAACCACGGCGGCAGCGCCGAAGCAGACGGAGAAAAGGATGATGCTCATCAAAGACGCTTGATTGAAGCTATCGAAGATGTTGTTGGGGAAGATGGCGCCGAGAAGACCCATGATCTGCTGAGAAATCGTCATGGTTGAGTACAAAGTGGACGTGGTCGTAAGAATGGCGCCGGTTTTATCGATCATTTGGAATTGAGTCGAGATCCCCATTTCATCAGCGGAGCAGCTGATGTCAGTCGAATTGGCCATTTCCAAATAACTCCCGTTCGGACACTGGAAATTCACAAATCCGGTCTTGGTCGAAGACCCTTTGTGGGCAATTGTTGGACTAAGAGGACGCAGCGCCATCGCGATCGTGAGTGAGACGACGGTAGAGATCGCTGTGAACAAGACGAAGTAAAACGCCGTTCGGCTTCCGATTGCTGAGACCTTCCCGGCCAGCACGATATTCGCCACGCTGGTCGAGAGACTTGCGAACACCATCGGAACCACGAGAGCTTTGACCACGTTCAGGAAGATTTTGCCAGGAAGAGCCACGAGCGTTCCGAAATCGGAGGAAATGCCAGCGTGGGACAGGATCGCGCCTACGATAATTCCAGACACGACGCCGATGAAAATCTGAACGTGCGGCATTCGGAGGAATCCGAATCGCCCTTCATTCTCGGGGTAAATGGCGTTGATTGTGGCTGGGTCTTGGAAAATATTCGGTGGTGTGCCTGTACCCGATTTGGCCAGTCCGTAAGGCAATTTGCCAGGTTCGTGAAAGTAGATGGCAGGTGAGGCTATCTGTTCTCCGGGTGTGAGCACGCTGACGAAGCTGGCATCGGACAATCTGCGTCCAGATGTGTCGTACAGCACGATGCCTGGCTTATCTTCATCTCTCTTCATGGTTGAATCGTGCCTGCGCTAAGAGTGCTGGTGATGCGGAGCGAAAAGGGAAGTGCGAACAGCTCTATCTGATGCGAACTGTGATCTATTTAAGACAAGATAGCATCTTTTTCGGCATTATTTCTGTTATAAATAGTGTCCAAACCTACAGAATGAACTGCCATCATCCCAGTGAACCTGAGCAGATAGATTGACGAGATGTTATCTCCGAAGGAATCAGAGCTGAGTTCACAGGATAGCTAAATAGGTCCATGCATGTTCTATTCAATATTCATTAGTTGCAAGTCGTGCACCTACTGGATCTGTCGTTCAGCTGACCGACGACGGTGATATCCAGTCTCATAGGCTTCGTCCACTTGCTCCGCCACGATGCGAGCCACGTACGTGTCTCCGACGACATTGCAGAGCGTATTAATGCGCCCAACAAACCAGTTTGTGGCCACGATATAACTGTACGAGCTGGGGATATCAATGTCGGGATAGATCGTGGCCCAGACTGAGTACGTCATGACAAGCGTGCCGCCGGGGATCGGTGCCGAGCCGATCGAGCCCATAAGCGAGACGAACCAAATCAGGAACAACTCAATGCCTCTGAGGTTCAGCGTTTCTTCCGACGTCGTCACCAGAAAGACCATCGCGTTGCAGAAGAACATGGCAGAGCCGTCCATGTGGATAGTGGCGCCGATCGTCAGCACGAAATCCAAAAGACCACGCGACACTTCGCGAGTGGACTCCACACAACGGATCGTGACTGGGAGCGTCACGAGTGAAGACGAGCAACCGACCGCAAACAGCATGCAAGGGATCATTTGGCGCATGTATGGGAATGGGTTCGTGCCAATAGCCCACCAGAGCACGACAGGATAGAAGATCAGCTCAATCACGATCGCTGACAGCACGCTGCACAAGAGCAGAATCGATGACTGCTGGATGGCTGTGTAGATGGAAGACTGTGTACCGAGTGAACTGGCGATCATGGACGCGACAGCCAACGGGATCCACGTGATGATCATCGTAATGATGTAAGTCAGCACCGAATTCACTTGGTCCAAAATCTGTAGCAACGGGCTCTTGGACTCGCTGGGGCTTGATGCCACAGCTGCAGCCCCAAAGAAGATCGAGAAAGAGATTATGCCCAGCAAAGACGCTTGGTTGAAACTGTCGAAGATGTTGTTCAGGAAAATGGCTTCGAGAATGCCGGTGATCTGGTCCGAGACCGACAGCGACGAGTACAAAGTCGAGGTACTCGAAAGAATGACGCCACTGTTGTCGATCATCTGAAAGCGAGTCAAATTCCCCATTGCATCTGCTGAGCAACTGATGCCAGTCGAATTGGCCATTTCCAAGTAGCTTCCGTTCGGGCACTGGAAATTCACAAACCCTTTCTTGGAAGCAGTTCCAGCCTTTTTGATGTACGGATTCAAAGGTCGAAGCGCCAGAGCGATCCCAAGTGAGACAGCGGCAGAGATCGCTGCGAACAAGATGAAGTAAAAGGCCGTTCGGCTTCCAATCGCAGAGACCTTTCCGGCCAACACGATATTCGCCACGCTGGACGCGAGACTGGCGAATACCATCGGCACCACAAGAGCTTTGACCACGTTCAGGAAGATTTTGCCAGGAAGAGCCACGAGCGTTCCGAAATCGGAGGAAATGGCAGCGTGGGACAAGATGGCCCCCAAGACAATTCCAGACACGACGCCGATGAAAATCTGCACTTGCGTCTTCTTCAGGAATGCGAATCGCCCTTCGTCTGGGTATTCGATCATGGGGGCTGTCGGATCTTGAAACACATTCTGCGGTGTACCCGTGAGCGGTTTGGGAAACCCATGCGCCAACTTGCCAGGCTCGTGAAAGTAGATTGCGGGCGAGGCCAGCGATTCTCCCGGGGTGAGTACGCTGGCAAAGCTGGCATCCGACCGTTTACGCTCAAAATTGTCGAAGAGCACGACGCCCGGTTTGTCCTCGTCCTTCGTCATGGTATACGAGCGGATTCTGCTCTACAGACAAGCGACACTCGCAGCCAAAGTGGAACTGTGGAGGCCTCAGTTGCATTGGAAAAGAAGAGCAAGATCTAAATATAATGATAAAAGCGTTATTTTGAGAGATAGAGTTTCAACAACCCAGTATCCCGTATCCTGATACGAGCAGCCGAAGGACAAGATTCGAGTGCGCTGGTAAAAGGTTTGCGACCATTTATCATGAGAATGTTATTCTCAAGCTCTGGCCACTTCCCTCCTCGCCTTGTTCTTAATTTACTTGTAAAAAGTATTGGTATTATCTTAGTATGTTGGCATGCATTCGCTCTTAATGCTCTTGGTGTAAGCCTTGCTCGTAGGTCTCGTCCACTTGCTCCGCGACGATGCGCGCGATGAAGGTATCGCCGACGACGTTGCACATGGTGTTGATGCGGTCCATGATCCAGTACGTGGCCACGATGTAGCTGTACGAGATCGGGATGCTGATACTGGGGAAGACCGTGGCCCAGACTGAGTACACGAGCACCAGTCCGCCGTTCGGGATCGGAGCCGAGCCCAACGAAGACAGGAACGAGATAAACCAGATGAGGAAGATGTCGAGTGCACTCAGATCTCCCATGTCGTCTTCCGCTGTCGCGACGAGAAACACCATGGCTCCAGGGAAGAACATGGCTGTGCCGTCCATGTGAACCGTGGCTCCGATCGTGAGCACGAAATGGAGCAGCCCACGCGAGACTTCACGAGTCGACTCCACACAGCGGATCGTGACTGGTAGCGTCGCGATCGACGATGCGCAGCCGAACGCAAAAGCCATGCACGGCAGCATCTGACGCATGTACTTAAACGGATTCCGTCGTGTGCCCAGCCAAATCGCAATGGGATAGATCACGAGCTCCACAATAAGCACGGTCAAGATCATGCCGAGAAACATGATCGCCACGTGGGCAAGTGCAGTAGCGATCGCAGATTGAGTGCCCAGAGCACCGGCGATCAAGGACGCGACTGCAAGCGGGCTGTAGTCGATGACCTTGGTGATGATGTAGAACAAGACCGTGTTGATCTGGTTGAGCACGTCGACCAACGGACTGTCATTGGCCTGCGTGCTTGCCTTCATGGCTGCTGCGCCGAACACGATTGCGAATGCGATGATGCTCAACAGCGTGCCCGAATTGAAGCTCTCGAACAAGTTGTTGGGAAAGATGGCCTCGAGAATTTGAGTGATCTGCTCGGAAATGGTCAGCGATGAGCTTGTGGAGCTTGCGAGGATGACGTTGGTAATATCAACCATCTGGAACAGCGTCGAGTCCGTCATGTTCGTCGCGGAGCAGTTGATTGTGCTCGAGTTGGTCATCTCCATGTAGCTCCCGTCTGGGCACTGGAAGTGCACCCATCCTTCCGTCGACGTCGATGTCTTGTGAGCAACGTTCGGGTGAAGGGAGCGCAGCATCAGCGCCACAGCCAGCGAGACGGCAGACGACAGCGCTGCGAAGAAGAGGAAGTAGACACCGGTGCGCGTTCCGATCGCTGACACTTTGCCCACGAGCACGATGCTCGCGACACCGGTGGAGAGACTGGCGAACACCATCGGAAGCACCAGCGCCTTGATCACGTTGAGAAAGATCTTGCCTGGCAGAGACACGAGCGTGCCGAAGTCGGACGAGATCCCGAAGCGAGAGAGAACAGCGCCCAACGCAGTGCCGATAAACACGCCGATCATGATCTGCGTGTTGGTCTGTCGGAGAAAGCGGAATCGGCCTTCGTCTTCAGGATATACGGCTTCCGGAGCGGAGGGATCGTTGATAAAGCGGCGAGGGGTGCCTGTCATCGACTTGGGAAACGTGAACTTCCGTCGCTGGTTCAGCTGCTCGTAATGCATCATGGCAGGAGAAGCCACATTGTCTCCAGGCGTGTTCACGCCGCTGAAGCTCGCACTGGATACCTTTCGAGCCACGTTCGTTTCGTACAGCACAATACCCGGTCGATCTGCGTCCTTGTCCATCTTTGCTCGAGCCAAAAGACCAAAGGCGAAATCCCTGAGACTGTTTCCTAGACTCGATCAGCGCTTCAGTTTGTAAAAAGAGAATGAACGACTGATACTTGAGTTGCGTGCTTGAGTGGCTGCCAAAACGGACAAGATGCCTGGGCTGAGCTGATATTTCAGACAATTCTTTTCTGGGAATGGGGCGTAAGAATAGCTCCAAGCCAGCTTCAAATGCCGCATGATCGCATATCTTGAGACTCGAAATAGGACGCGGCTTTCCGAGTCCTGCCGCTGTTCATGGACTCGCGGATTTCATCACGTCCCAGAACCTTCCGGCAGGCGATTAAAGCTGCAATGAACCTTGAGCTGGATATCCCAGGGGACTATGTGCTCGCGACCACTCCGAATGACAGGAATGACAGCAATCCTGTCATCGTCGAGGTCCCAGCGACAGACGTCGTCAAGGCGCACAACCAGGACTTCAAGCTCGCGATCGAGTCGATGCAGCTTGAAACGGACCAGCTCGCGTTCAGCATCGACTCGCCCAACCAAGTGCGCCAGCGCCACATCCGGATCCATGTCGTGGACCGCAGATTCAAGTACCCGACGTGGATGCACCCCAACATCGGCGGCGAGGCGCAGCATATCCTCAGCTCCAACGCCGAACGCGATGAGATCCAGCAGAGACTCATCGCCAGCAAGCACAATCTCTCAGAGTGGAACGCCACGGCCATCAGCGGCAACGATATCATGTCGAGTGTGCTGTTCACGGCCGGCCTGACCACAGCTAAGGCTGGGAAGCTAGCCCCAGTGGCTCAAGTCTTGGTCGCCATCGTGATCTACTGCATGCGCTGGGTGCTGGAGGAAGTCATGAGTGCGATCCCATTGAATGGCGGCTTCTACAGCGCGATCCTGAACTCTTCGTCCAAGCGGGTTGCAGCCATCGCAGCCATCTTCTCGATCCTGTCGTACTTGGCCACAGGCGTGGTCTGCGGTGTCGCCGCCTTTAACTACCTCAACACGCTGATTGCGGTGCCTGTTGTGGCCAGCACTGTCGGCATGCTGCTGGTTTTCGCTGCGCTGTGTCTCATGGGCATCGCTGAGAGCGCAACGGTGGCTCTGGCGTTCTTCGTCGTCCACGTGGCGACCTTGACGCTTCTCTGTATCACAAGCATCGTCTACGCGGCGCAGCATCCGTCCATTTTCAGCGACAACATGCACACGGCCATTCCTGACATCACTGCTCTCGGCCACTCTATCCCTGGCTCCGTTCTATCGGCTTTGTTCTACGGCTACGGCACAGCCATGCTCGGAGTCACGGGCTTTGAGAGCTCGTCGCAATACGTGGAAGAGCAGGCGCCGGGCGTGTTCCCAAAGACCCTGCGCAACATGTGGCTGCTCTCCAGTGTCTACAACATCGCATTTGCGTTCCTTGCGTTGGCCGTGGTCCCACAGGCCGATATCATGACGCACCAGGATATTCTGCTGGCCTACATGGGCAAAATCACAGCTGGATACTGGCTGCAAGTGCTGGTCTCCGTGGACGCCTTCATCGTGCTTGCCGGAGCTGTGCTGACGTCGTACGTGGGCATCACAGGCCTCGTCCAGCGACTCGCAATCGATCGAGTACTACCGCGTATCCTGGCGCGCCGGAACTCGTGTCGAGGTACGACGCACTACATCATCCTCGCGTATTTCCTGGTGGCCTCCAGCCTCGTGGTGGCCATGAACGGCCAGATCTCGGGCCTCTCGGGCGTGTTTGCTTTCGCCTTCTTGGGCGTGCTGCTGTCGTTTGTCGTCGGCTGCTTCCTGCTCAAGCTGAACCGCGTGCAGATCCCTCGCGAGACGACGTCGTCTTGGATCAATTGCCTGTTCTGCCTCGTTATGCTCGTGGTCTGCTTCATCGCCAACGCTCTGGGCGATCCAGTGACCTTCCGATACTTCATCCTGTACTATTTCGCCATCGGCGCGATCGCGTTCGTGATGCTGGAGCGCGTCTGGATGCTCAAGGCCGTCTTGGACCTCACACGGCGCTTTCAGGAGTGGCGCAGAGGCCCTCAGGAACCTCAGCAGCACATGACCGAGGTCGTGGGCAGCATCGCGGTGGCCAAGACCATCGAGAAGATCAAGCGCACGCCCACGATCTTCTTCTGCAAGGCGCCGAACCTGCCAAAGATCAACCAGGCCATCGCGTACGTCATGCAGAACGAACAGACGTACTGCCTGCGGCTCGTGCACGTCTCGGAGCCGGACGCGCGCATTCCTCCCGAGTTCGCCGAGATCGTGTGTCTGTTCGACCACATCTACCCGCTGCTCAAGATCGACTTCGTGTCCATCACGGGCGCGTTCGATCCGCCCATGATCGAGTGGATCGCGGCGCACTTGGGTGTGCCCACCAACATGATGTTCATGCGGCAGCCTGCTACCGCCGCCATGCACGCGGTCTCGGGCGCTGGCGTGCGCATCATAACGGATTGATTCTGTCCGGAGTAAACAAACCTGCATGTCTCTTAGCCGTTGCCGAATGGACACGTGTCGTCCGGTCGTTGAGCTCGAGCACTTGAACGCTATTAGGCGCATGCATCCAGCGAAACGAATGGGCTAGTGACCAGTCCGCTACTTGCTCCAGATGTGTCCCAGTGAGAAAGCCTGGCAGCATCGCGCCTTTAACTGCCAACTCACTCCCATCTCGCCTCACCACCGGCATTTGGATCTTTGACATTCTCACATGTCGCAGATTCTGAATCAAACACTGTATAAAACGCGAATCCGACCCCTCCGGGGAGGCCGGCTGGCCTGATGTGGCTCCACGGCCGCCGGTCACTTCGCAAAGAGCCGAGAGCAGCGAGATGCCGTGCGTGTTCACCCAATGCGAGCCCGTGGAGGAGGTCTCGCGCTTCGCGGGCGCGCTGCTCGGACTCTACGTGTACCACTTCGTCTGGGACACGGCCGTGATCCGCCCCATCGTGGGGCTCATGATCGCCAAGGGCTGGCTCACCAAGGACAAGAAGGACAAGATGCGCGAGTCCATGTGGAAGAACGCGGCCGTGGGCACGTTCTTCGCGTTTGGCATGTACGTCGGCTGGGACAAGGACTGGTGGATGAACCCGGAAGGGTACTTCGCGGACTTCCCGTTCGTGTCGCCCGAGCCGCTGCGCTGGTACTACATGATCTACCTGGCCTTCTGGTTCCAGAGCATTGACTTCATGCTGAGCCTCACGAACAAGCACTACACGGTCAAGCGCAAGGACAACGCCGAGATGCTGCTGCACCACTTCGCCACCATCTCGCTCATGGTCTTCTCCTACTTCTTCGACTTCACGCGCATCGGCATGAGCGTGCTCATGATCCACGACGTGAACGATCTGCTGCTGGAGACAGGTACGCCCTCGCTCTCTATCTGCTACTAGCGCTGTCTTGCCAGGCTCTGATCGCTGTGTATGGCTCTGTGTATGCGATTGCAGCCAAGGTCTTTGTCTACCTGGAGTGGGAGACCACGGCCAACATCTTCTTTGGCACGTTTGCGCTGGCCTGGTTCGTCGTGCGCTGGGGCTACTATTCGTACAACATCCTCTGGAGCGTGTACTCGCTCGGCTGGACGAAGCTGATGCTGCCGATTCTCGAGGCCGGCACGTTCCACGGCATCTCGGCGCAGACGTGGTACTGGTGCTACATGGTCTTCTTCGGCTTCCTCGCGCTGCTGCTGGTGCTGCACGTGTACTGGGGCGTGCTCATCGTCAAGATGGTGGTCAAGGCGCTGGGCGACGGCAACGTGGAGAAGGACATTCGCAGCGAATCCGAAGGCGAAGGCGACGCCGAGGACGAGATCATCCCGACCAAGGACGCCACGTCCAAGGCCGACACGGCCAAGCCCAAGCGCCGTCGCGCGCCCAAGGCCGAATAGACGGCTGTCCAAGACAACAGACTCGCCATAGTGTGACGCTGGAGGACTCTTCAAGAGCTCCAGCGCAGCGGCAGAGCCATTAAGTAGAGATCCACCACTGTAGCCATTTCGACCATTTGCATTCCTTTTTAACAGGTCGTTACATACAGAGATATGAAATTGGTTAAATAACCGTCGTACACTGTACCAACAGTGGGCCAAAAAGATAGAGACGCCGCCATGATGCCGACGCCAGCAAGCGGACCGAGCGTGTCGACGCACTTCACGGCCGAGAAGGTCAAGGCGCTGTGCTTCCTCAAGGACGTGGCGTCCGCTGCGGCCGATGCGGACGCGCAGCGCGACCTGCTGCCGCTCATCGCCAGCGGCGGATGGGACAACGCCACGACCAACCACATTGCGCTTCACGTGGCTGTGCTGCCGTCGCGCGACGAGAACGCGCTACGCAATGAGTTCGCGTGCGTCCAGAGCCCTCTATACAGATCCCATGATGCTCTGCGTGTTGTCCTGACGTTGTGCTGGTCTGAACGCTTGCTAGATCGCGCGATTCCGCCCCGCGACCCTGCCAACTGAACCTCGTGGCGGACATTGAGCACGATGGCGACGTGAATGCGCTGGCCTTCGCTGGACAGAGCGGCGACAACCTGCTGTTCAGTGCGTCTTCGTCTGGATCGGTCTACTGCGTGCGCGTGGAATCGGCTGCGACCAGCGACAGCAGCAAGGCGACGCCTCTGTCGCATGTCGTACGTGCCAGCCAGAGCTCTCAGTGCATTGGGATTGAGCTCAATGGCTTCACTCTTTGAGCATGTAGGACATACCACAATGGAAGACGCTCTTCGCTGGTTCGGCCACTTGCTTGGACGTGAGCAGCAGCGGATCGAGTCTCGTGGCGGCCGGAGCTTGTGGATCGCTGGCTTGGCTGGCCCTGGACAGCGGCATGAGCGTCACTCAGATCCGTAAGGCAACACAGTTCCGCCCTCATGAGATCGAACTTACTCATCCGATTGGTCCTGGCTATTATAGGCAATAACGACTCGAGTCGCCTGCGTCTGAACGCCGTGAAGATGCTGGGTCGTGATTCGGTGGTTGCTACTGTCGGGTAAGTCCGCTGTCATCCGAATGAGAGAATTGACACTCGAGATTAACATGCTGCAATGTTGCGGATAGATCTGCACCAGGCAGTCAACTGCGTCTCTGGGACCTGTCGGCCAACGCAAGCTTCCCAGTCACTACTGCCTCAGAGTATGTAACACTAATGCAAGCCCCATATCTGTATCTCCTTAACGCACGTATTTTCTGATGCAGCGCGCATGTGGGCGGCATTCTCACCTCGCTGGAAGTGCATCCCACGCGTCCCGAGCTGCTGATCACTGGCGCAGAGGACGGCCGTGTGTGTTTCTGGGACCAGCGACGACTGGATTCGCCCTTCCGCACTGAGCAACAGCATCAGCATGCAGGTGTGTGTGGCATTTCATCATCGATGCATTGGCTATCTTGACCCTGACATGCTTGTCGTCCAGTGCGTGCGCTCCAACTCCACACCGCAGCGCCTCGCTTCCTGTTTTCAGCCGGCGACGACAACGTCGTCAACGCCTGGGACTTCCACTACGGCCGACGACCTCGCGATCCTGTGGTGTACGATCCTCTCGAAGCTGCTGCGGACAGCAATGCCAACGGCCATGCCAATGCACAGGCATCTTGTGGTCTGCAGGTGCAGCCAGTGACCTCGGGCTTTCTGCCGTGGAACGCCATGGCATTGCACGCCGAGTCCGATACGCTGATCGCTGGATCCGATGCACAGTCCATTCTGATTCTGCAGAACGCATCGAAGCTGCCTCAGCAATTGCAGCGAGTCGCATACTGATTTCAAGAGAAGTATGAACTAAGGTCGATACAGGGAGAAAAGCAACAGAGATTCGTGACTCATTGGCTGCTTACACAGATAACAAGTGAAGCCACCCATGAGTTTCAATGTGGTTTGTGAGCTGCCCTTCGCCCGGCAGCGGCTGTCGGGTGAAAATTGTTTCCACTGCTCTTTCGTTGCACCGTAACGTTAATGCCATATCCTGCAGGGCATCTCCAGTTCCAACACGACGACCTTTAAGCGAGCCGACATCTGAGTCAAGGGCGCTCCATGCGTGGCAACTTCAATTCTCGTTTGTATTTACGCGGCACTTTCGCGCATGAGCCACAGATGCCATTGTGGCCGATGCGGTTGGTGGCGGTGAGTAGAAAAGCACTGGATTTTGGCTCTATGGCAATGTGCTGAAGTCCAGGTCCTTGTGGCGTCTGGGATAGAGCGTCACGATACAACTACTGTACCAAGCTCCTCAATCCGCATCATGGGTTTCGCCCAAGTTTTCCCTTCGAGCACTTGCGCTCTTCCTTCTTGGGCTCTCAACGAATTCGCGTCCGAGTCCACGATAGCCAGTGGGGAAGGCGCGACTGGACAATCTGCAGCCGGCTGGAGCTGTTCAGTCTCGACGTCATCGAGCATTGGGTCAACGGCAATAAGTGAAAGATCCATCTGACCTTTGAAGATCGCAGGAATTTATCCTCAAACGGATTTAAGTAATCGCTCAAATGGTTAAGCGGATACGATGGTTTCCCTGTAAACAGAAGCGTCCCAAATGTATAAAAAATCCACATATCCCCCTCAACTTACAAAAAGATCGATTTCTCAGCGCCGCTTGCTAAAACGCCAACCGCGTTTCTTTACCGCCGCTCTCTTCAAGAACACCAACGTCGATTGGCGCACATGGGCATTTTAGCCATTTCAAAGATTCGCGCGCATTATCAGCCAATGAGAGCGCTCGCATGAGCTCTGGGTGGCCCATTTGCCGCCCCACCGAAGGCCATGGAAGCCCATGAGCTGCTCAATCAGATCGACCGGTTTCCGTCGCCCACGCAGTCGCCAGTGGATGCCGCAGCAGGCGCAACCGCAGCTACCGAGCCGCCTCTGCCCGACGACAGTCGCGAGACCGGCAATTCGCCACTCACGGATCTGCTGCAGGGCCTGGACGAAGACGCCGCCAGCGCTCTGATCTTTGACGCCTCGCCTTCCGCCAGTCCGTCTGCAATGAAGCCCAAGCCCATGCGCGGGATCGTCTGGTTCCGCCGCGATCTGCGCATTCACGATGCGCTGGCGCTGGACAAGGCGCTCAAGCACGTGCCGCAGGGCATGACGCTCATCCCGTTCTGCATCGTGCACCGCCCCAAGATCATGCTCTGCGGCGTCAACCGCATGCAGTTCCTGCTGGAGTCCATCTCGTCGCTGGCCGAGTCCATTGCGGCGCGTGGATCGCGACTGATCATCGCGCGTGGTGATGCACTGGACGTGCTGCGGTGCGTGCTGCCGGCCTGGGGCATCACGCATCTTTTCATGGACAACCTCAGCGAGCCGTTTGCCATTGCGCGCGATGTGCGCGTTTGCGAATTAGCGCAGCAGTATCAGATCAAGGTCGAGACCACGGACGGATACACGCTCTACGATCTGAACGCTGTGCTGCGCGAACACGACGGCCGGCCGCCCAAGACGTACACGTCGTTCCTGCGCTGCGTTGCGACGTTGCCTCAGCCTCCAGCCCCACTCGAGTCACCAGAGACTCTGCCTGCCCCGGAATTCCCTCCCAGCGATCTCTACCAGCAGATCCTGGACTATTGCCAGTCGCAGCTGCAGAAAGAGGCCGACGAGCGAGACAGCGCCGACTGTACGGATGACCTATTGACTAACTGCCAGCGAGTGATCGCTGGTCCAGAGCAGCGATTCACGATCCCGGAGGTGTCGGAGTTTGGCTTTAACCCTGCAGAAAGCCACTCGTTCATCTACGGCGGCGAGACCATCGCGCTCAACATCCTGCGCGAGTTCTGCAAGAACGAAGGGCGCGTGGTCAAGTTTGAAAAGCCCAAGACGTCGCCGGCCGAGACCCAGCCGTCGTCCTCGACGACTTCCTTGAGCCCGTACCTGTACTTTGGCTGCATCAGCCCTCGCAAGTTCCTGCACCACGTGCGAGAGATCCAGAAGCGCCACAAGAACGCCGTGTCGGCGCCGCCCGTGAGCCTGGATGGCCAGCTGCTCTGGCGGGAGTTCTTCCACTGCCATGGTCGTGCCAACCCGTACTTTGACAAAATGGAGGAGAATCCGATCTGTCTGCAGATCGACTGGCGATACCACACAATACCAGAGAACGAGAGCGATATCACAGAGGACGAACGGCTGGCGCGCACGCAGTTTGAAGCCTGGAAGGAAGGCCAGACGGGGTACCCATGGATCGACGCCATTATGATCCAGCTCAAGCGCGAAGGATGGATGCACCACTTGGCTCGCCATTCGGTTGCGTGTTTCCTCACGCGAGGCGATCTGTATATCTCGTGGGTCCGTGGTCTCGAGGTGTTTCAGGAGCGGTTGATCGACCACGACTGGAGTATCAACGCTGGCAATTGGCTCTGGCTCAGCAGCAGTGCGTTCTTCGCCGCCTACTATCGCGTGTACTCGCCCTCGACGTTTGCGAAGAAGTGGGATCCCGAAGGCAAGTACATCAAGAAGTACATTCCTGCGCTGGAGCACATGCCGGTCAAGTACATCTACGAGCCGTGGAAGGCGCCCATGACAGTGCAGCGCGCTGCCAACTGCCTCATTGGCAAGGACTATCCCTTCCCGATCGTGGATCACAAGATGGCCATGGGCCGCTGCATGAGCGGCATGAAGACCTCATACGCCAAGGGCGAGCGTGGCATCCTGCCGGCTGAGAACGACTGTCCGGCGCAGATCCCGCTGGGCAAACGATCTCGTGGTGAGTCGGACGGATCGGAGGACGATGCCATGAATCTGTACTAAACTGTGTGTGCGTCTGTCTCACTGTTTGCCTTCGAGTAGCAATCTAGTGGGCATCCCACTCAAGCAGCAGTCGGCATGCTTCTGCCAGGTAAGGAGCATCTATTTATTAAGCACCTTGGGATGAAGACGTCACCACGAAGCACCGAGCAGTCAGGACACCAATAGTAGTGTAGCATGAATCACTGATGAAGAAAAAAAGACGTAACGTGGTGTAAATGCGTGTATTTCTCTTCTGTATTGCAGCCATAAATGGCAACCTGTATTTCTGTATTGCGCTGATGACGCCGCGCTGATGCCGATGGCCTATGTCTCCTTCTTTCGGATGTAGCCGCTCGAGCAAAAGGCCGGTTTGCACACGTAGCGCCGGCCGATGGAGCGCAGAATGCCCTTCTTGAGCACCAAGTGGCCCATGACAGCGAAGACTCCGAGCGCAGCCAGAGCGCCGTCACGAACGCGCGTGGTCAGGTCTTCCTCTGGACGCAGACTCACGGACACGCTGACGATCAACAGCACCACGACGCTCATTTCGATGGCGAACGTCAGTAGGCTGTGCTGCTGCTGGAACGAGAAGGGCGATTCCTCGCGCTTGTCGGGCACGAAGTTGGCCACGAGCAGGTCGTACGCGTCCTGCCGGATGCCGTCGCAGAAGTTGTTGAGGTAATATCTTGTGACCGAGTTGACGCCGTCCTGGATCGCGCCCGAGACCGTGCGCTTGCCTGTGCGCGTAAAGTCCGTCTTGAGCGCGCCGGTGCCGGCGTACATCTTGCTCACGTAGTCAGCGTTATCAGCCCAGGCGTTCTTGAACACGAGCTCGAAGGACGTGTAAGGCGAGTCCAGCACGCTCTGCTGCTCACTGTACTTGCCCAGCGCCGACAGCGCCGCGCGACGGGCAAAGAGACTCATGACGACGTTGGTGCGATCCAGATTGTCCATGCAGTTCACGCGGAAGACGCCCTTCTGCCGCGAGAGCAGACGGCCCTCGGAGTCGCACTCGAACCAGCCGTACTGCGTGAACTGGTCCTGCACCTCCGTCATGAGCTTGGACAGGTTCTGCCACTGCATCTTGCGACACTCGTGGTGGAAATCGAACCAGACGTAGGCCACGGGCTCAGCGAAGAGCTGCGAGATCGCCGGCTGCAGGGGCATCGAGTCCGAGCTGCTCTTGGACAGCGACGCCATCTTGGGAATAGCACTGCCGGAAGGCGAGACCGTCGTGGAGCCAGGAGTCGAGCCGGCGACGCTGCCGCTGCCAGAGTTGACGTTCGACGGCGAGGACGAGGACGAGCCGAGCGACGGTGACGTGAAGAACTTGTTCTTGGGCGAGGCGCTCGAGAGCGGCATGAGCATGGCGTTGGCGCTGTTGTCGGCCGCGTGCGACTGCTGGTTGTACTTCTTGACGTATTTGTTGTAGGCCGAGCCCAGCTGTGCCTGATCGCGCACAGTCTTGCTCTTGCCGGCGCGGTCGATGAGGTTCACGACCGTGATGTGGCCGTACCGCTGGATGATGTTGTCCATGTGCGCTCGGAATGCGAGCTCGTTCCAGTCCACGATGCTCTCCTGGCCGCTGAACGCGTAGCGCGTGCGCGGCATGTACTTGAGCGTCACGAGCTGGTCCCAGTAGAGCGGGATGGAGCCTCGGATCTGCACGTAGCTGCAGATCGCGCGGTTGGGCTTGACGATCATCATCTCGGTCTCGGCAAAGTTGGCCACGAAGCCGTCCTTGTCCACGCCGCGCACGTTGAAGCGCGTGCCGACTCGCTTGCGGCTGCGGCGCGTGAAGAAGAGCAGGTCGCAGCGCAGGCCGTTGATGTCGCACTTCTTCATGACCTTGACGAAGCCCGAGATGACGGGCACGATCCAGTTGTGCAGCTCCAGGTCCATGAACTTGCCCAGCACGGGCTTGTTCCAGAAGAAGTCGTCGTCGGCCTTCTGCCACATGGGCAGCTTGCCGGCGCTGGGCGAGGCCGTGGCCAGACGCTTCTGCGCCGACAGCGTCAGGTCGTAGTCGTACGAGAAGTAGAACGTGCGGCTGGCCATGACCGACTCCAGCATGCGGATGTACGTGCGCTCGTCGTTCTGCTCGCGCGGCGACGCGTGCTTGAAGAAGCTGCGGTGCGCAGCGGCCGAGACCGGGATCAGCACGAGCTCGAGCACGCAGTAGATCTTCTCGCTGTTGGGTCCGGAGCCCACGACGCGCGAGTCCTTGATGGCCGCCAGGTACGGCCCGCTCAGCAGCGTGTACAGCCCGTAGACCGCGTGGATGGCCGTGAACTTGCCGTCCTGTTTGTCGTCGGCCACATGCGCGATCTTCTCGACGTCCACGCCGTTCGAGCCGAGCGAGAGCCGCAGCCAGCCGTTGGCGCCGGCGCGGCAGTCCTCCAGCAGCAGCTCCGAGTTCTCCACGTGCACGTTAAACATCGCGGCGGCTCTGGATTCTCTATGGAGCGCTGGCTTGGTCCGTCCTCCCTTCGAGTGTCGCGTATGTCTGAGGAGCTCTTCGGCACGTCCGGAGCGTGGGACGCTGGCGACTGATTCGGACTCCCCGGTAGTCACATTGCGGCCGCGCGTGTCAAGCGAGAGAGGAGCCGGAGCCTAAAATTAGCAGGGGGATGGGATAAAAATAGGCAAGGGAACGCATAAATGACCGTGCTTTAGGTGGGAATATATTATTTTCTATGCGATCCTGCCGTAATCTATTCAGTCGAGTTGACGGAAATCCGGAGGCGGAACAGCGAAGGGCCAACTGGACTTGCGTATCCGGAGAACCCGCGAAGCCACGATCAGCGAGGAAGTCGTGCTGCTGGAGATGGATTTTGAGAATGCGACACCGCTTATCTCTTATTGCGATCTATTTCTGGGCGACTTCTGTCATCGGTTCTGGCTCCGAGTGTTTCGGAATTGACTGTTTTTTTCTGATGGGGGAAATGCGATGCAACTACATGCAGAATAAAAATGGGGAAAAGCGTCGTCGTCTGTCGGACTGACGTGCTGTGGTGACTTCAGCAGCCATGTGCGCTCGTTCTTGGAATGCGAGGTCGTCTTCCTGAGAAGGGGAGATGGGGAGTCGGTTGGCCTGATTACCGACGGTGCTTCATGTGAATGCGCTTGTGCGCGCCGAAGGACTTGGGACCATAGGCAGCATCGGCAGCATAAAAGAAGTCAGCGGGCAGACCGGCGCTGCTCGGTTTCTTGCTCGTCAGCTTGCGCACATTGCGTGGTCGCTGGCTCTGGATCTTGGTGGGTGTCGTCTGCTGCTTGGTAGCTTCAGTGCGGAGCACATCGGCAAAAGAGCGCACGCGCTCCCCTTCCATGTCCACGACTTCCCATTCGTCCTGTACCATGACCCATTGCTGCAGGTCCGGTCGCTGCACGGCAGGCGCCGCTGGGTTCGTCCATGCCGCCACCTCGTCCCACTCCGCTTCTTCTTCAGCACTGAGTTCCATCACGAGCGACGCTTCGAGAGAAGGATCGACGGTCTTGATTGGGTCCCGCACAAGCTCGCCAAGCATGGCCGCCGCCATATCGATTTGGAATTGCGCCGCGATCAGAACGTCCTGCAGCATTTCGAACTCCACGTTGGGGAAAATCTCGCGTAGCAGCTGAACCTGCAGCGCCGTGGCGACTGTGTCCAGACGCTCGACCCGTCGCTCGTCCACAATCAGGTCGTCCACTTCGACTGCTCGTCGGCTCACGCTGCGGCGCGTGGATCGGGACTGCTTGCTCTTCATAGTTGTGTCTGGAGTCCGGAGTCTATCTAGTGGCTCTATCAAGTTGGCCGATTGGCGCCACTTGCGAAGTGAGGAAGTCAAAAGAGTCACTTCAAATTGCGCATTCGGCAGAGGAGGAGAGGAGGGGGAGGGGAGGGGAGCGGCGGAGCGGGCGGAGAACAATGGCGGCCATGGGAAAAGGCGGAGAACCCCCTCTTTCAGCAACGCACGTTAGAACCTGACACGTGCAGCATTTGCCCCTCATTGCGCAACTGCGATCTGTCGACGCCGCTGGCGTCAGCATCGCTTTAGACAGGAACTTGATGATCCGCCCCCAACTGTCAGCCGGGTTGAAGCCTCGAGTGTTCGTGAGTGTAGGGCGCCCATAGGAACGCAGCCAGAGACCGCTGCTCCATGGCTGTCTCTATGTCCACAAAGCAGGTTCCACGCGTGTGATTCGCGAGCGTTCCTGCGTGAGTGCTGGTGCCTCTCCAATGAGAATCCATTCCCAGCTACCATCACTAACAGTTAACCCACGCAACTGGACCTTTCGGTCCACCATCACTCACCGAAAATAGAAACTGTACCGGTATGCAATACCGGTGCCAATAAAGATACCAGTAAAAGCCTCGTCATCAGACGGTTCCCAACCGGACCGGACCGCATTTTTCGAAACCCGTGAACCGCTTGGGCCACGGCAGAAAGATCGCCGCCTTCGAAGAGCCACGCAGCCTCAGCCCAATGGAGGCCAATGGTTCCGGCGTGGCTTACGAGAGCCTCACGACGTGGCAGCAGCTGGCGCCAGCACCAGCAGACGCTCCGGAAGATGCGCTTGCTGCAGATGCAGTATCGCCACCAGACGACGCGCCGTTTCGCGTGGACGAGCACATCAACCGCAAGATCGCGTTGTGGTATGGCCAGCTCTGGACTCTGCGTGTGGACGCCATCGTCAACTCCACAAGCGAGTCGCTGCGTGAGACCTCGGGCATCTGCCGGAAGATCCTGGACGCAGCCGGGAAGCAGATCTGGGTCGAGTGCGAAGCCGCTGGCCATTGCCGCACGGGCGAAGCGGTGGTCACGAGAGGATGCCGACTGCCAGCACGGTGAGGACGATGCCAAGTGCACACATTGCGCCACTCAATGGCTAACACAATCCTTTTGATGATGCAGCAAGATCATCCACACGGTCGGGCCGCGGTACAACCTCAAGTACCACAATGCGGCCGAAAATGCTCTGCACATGTGCTACCGAAGCGTTCTCGTAGCGGCCAAGGAGGACTCGCTGCGCACCGTCGCCTTCAGCTGCATCTACACGAGGAAAAAGGGCTATCCTCGTGAAGAGGCGGCGCACATTGCAGCACGTACGTACCGGTCTCTCAGCTGCGTTGATGGAGTGGCCATGCTAATCAATTCTGTCTTCTGCAGGCACAATACGGCGGTTCCTGGAGCATTATGAGCTGGACTTTGATCTCGTGGTGCTCTGCGTTGACTCTCTTGAAGACCAAGCGATCTATGAGTCTGTGCTGCCGCTGTACTTCCCACGAACTCCAGCGGAAGAGCGACGCACCCGAAGCCTTCAATCGCGAGATCTCGGTGTGTTGCCATATAGATGTAGCTCATTACTCGATCGATGGCTTACAAGGCTGCTTGCGCATGTAGGCAATGAGTTTGGAGAGCCAATCATCGAAGAACGCAAGATCCGGATCGGCTCGTGGCAGCAGCGTGAGGAGCACAATAATGCGGACGAAGTGAATCAAGGTAATGGGTGACACCCGCAAAGGCATCAGCTCGTCACAGATTTCTCAATGTGGCTGTGGCTCACGTTAACGCTAGATTCCGAGGATGAAGAATCTGCGATCCAGGATTTCCGAGAAATGTCGGCTGATCCGGACGTCGAGCGCTTGGAGCGACTGCAGCAGCTGCAGGAAGAACGGCAGCGACTGACGCAGAAGACGCTTGAAGCGCAGCGGAAGGCGGAGTTGCGCAATTACCAGGCAGCTCTCGCCAAGGCTCAACACGAAGACTTCGCGGATCTGAAAGCGATGGGCTTTCTGTACAATGCAGGCGTCGATCACTCCGGATCGCCCGTGATCGTGTATCTGGGCAGCAAACTGCCAGTCGACCAAGTAGACCTGGATCGCGTCATGCTGTTCGTGATTCACGTAATGGACGCCATCGTCGACAACCGCTACAGTATTCTCTACGTGCACGACGGCGTCAAGACCGAGAACCAGCCCACGGCCTCGTGGCTAAAGCGTCTCTTCCGCACGTTTTCGTCCAAGTACCAGGCGAATTTGCGCTTCTTCTACATTCTCGAGCCCACGATCTGGCTCAAGTTTGTGCTGCTGGTCGCCAAGGGCTTTGTGAGCAGCTCGTTCTACAAGAAGATCGTGTACCTGGGTCGATCGAGAGAGATCGACAACATCTCGTCCAGCCTCAAGCTGCCTGAGCATGTCTACAAGTACGTCAAAGTCGAAATTGCTGCCATTTCGATCCTGTTGCAAATTTGCTCACGTTGTTTTGATTAGGAGAGAACCCATGAACCAGTCAGAGGAGCACGAGGACGACAAGGAGGAAAACGCCAAGCAGCAGGACAAAGAGCAGGTTGAGAGCAATCAGCATGATGAATCTCCGACCCATGTGAGCCAGCCGGAAGCTGTGCTCTAGATACTGAAGTGGTGTGAGTCTGTTCTGATTTATATTATCCCATTCCCGGTAAAGCATCCTCTTCTTCCTGCTTGTATCCGGCAACACAGAACGCATGGAATCGACTTGTAGGTTTGATGGGTGCTGTTAATGCGAATGACACGACCAAATAATGACCACCAAGTCCATTTCTGTCAAAATCGGTGGTACGTTTTTACTTCAACATGCTTCTAGTCGCACCGTTAGAACCAAGATGGCAAAGCGAAGTCGAATTGCCCCATTGCCAATACCAGACGCACAGGCCATGCCTGCGGGACTGGCGACAGTGCGCTTATTGGCTGGTCGTGCGCAGCTTTGCGCTCTGCCGCATGTCGTGAGCTGTATCAGCCGGTGCTTGAACAATTCACTTGAGTGGACGCTCGAGACCGCATCCGATGGTGGATATGCATCGCTGCTGGATCGAGTTCGGCCGAAGGAATGGGTTGGTGTCAGCAAGGAGTTTCGAGTGGCGCGGTTTCTGCGAGCCATTTGCCATGCAGCCGCCAAAGGCCGAATCAGTATTCTGAATTGGTGGCAGACCGAGTATCTTCCAGCTGGAGCGCCAGCCGCAACGAAGGCAGTGATTGTGCGCGTTGCCGCCTTCCACGGTCATTTACACGTGCTCAAGTGGCTCTTGAGCGAAGAGAGAAGCCTCCAAACCATCACAAGAATGAGCTGCAAGGACCAACTGCTGATCTGCCAAGATCCAGAGACTGTGCACTGGATCCACAATCGCAGTCGTCGTGCTCGCTTATTCATTTTGCTTGATAGAGCGATCAAGCAAGGCGACTTGGAGTTCTTGAACTGGGCCCACGGTCATCAAAAGCAGCACCGGATCGCATTCAGCGAAGAAGCCGTGGACAACGCAGCTGAGGCAGGGAACTTGAAAATGCTTCAGTGGCTCCATGACCATGAAGACAATTGGCATTCGGAACGAGCCATGCACTGCGTAGCAAAGGCAGGCCACTTGGATGTTTTGAAGTGGCTTGAATCTACGTGCTCAGAGCAGGGCAAGTTCAAACTACCAGGTCGACAGGCAGCTCTCAATGGACATCTCGACGTCGTCAAGTGGATGATTGAGGAATGCAAGTGCTTTGATGAGCCTGCACGCTGCAAGTGGTTGTTTCAAGCTATGGACGCTGCTATTGAGACTGGGAATTGGCCATTGCTTCGCTATCTGTTCAGACGCCGATCAAAGAAATGCACGACGTATGGCATTAACAAAGCGATTGTTCGTGGTGACCTTGAGATGGTCAAATGGCTCTACGCCAAAGGGTTCAAGTGCTCGCTAGAAGTTGATCCAATGGAGGACGCAGCCAAGCACGGACACTTGGCCATTCTGCAATGGCTGTACCAAAATCTACCTGAAGAGAGTTCTTCTGAAGAAGTGATGAACATCGCTGCTGCTAAGAATCACCTGCAAATCGTCCAGTGGCTTCATGGGAACCGGACTGAAGGCTGTAACGAGACAGCGATGATTTTCGCAGCCAGCAATGGCGATATACAAATGGTTCAATGGCTTTATGCCAATCGCCCTGAGTTTGGCGTCAAGGACTCCAACTCCACGGCGCAAAATCTCTATGAAGATGAACTCAGGCTGCAGAATGGCTTATTGGCTACGTCTGCGATGGATTTCGCTGCTGCTAATGGTCATCTGGATATAGTCAAGTTTCTGCACGAGCGTCAGAAACCATGCAGCGTACGCACCATGGACCTGGCTGCTGGATACGGCGATCTGCAGGTCGTCCAGTGGCTCCATGAGTATAGGACCGAAGGGTGCTCCACAAATGCCATGGACTTGGCAGCTTCGAACGGCCATTTGGAAATCGTGCAATGGCTTCATGACTATCGAACCGAAGGATGCACAGAGGTAGCTGTGGATGAAGCAGCTGCAAACGGCCATTTGAATGTCGTGCGTTGGCTACTGGACAATCGAACCGAAGGATTTTCGGATGAAGGCGTGCACGAAGCCGCTGCCAACGGCCATTGTGAGATATTGGCCTTACTGTCAGCTGCGTGTCCTGACTTCGAATGCACTTACTTGTGTGCTCAAAGAGCAGTCAGTGATGACCGCTTCCAGATCACTGAATGGATGGAGCAGTATGGCTCCGATCACTTGAAGCATCACATTCCCGATATGCTGCGTGAGCGCACTGCCGAATTGCTGAGCGCGTACACCAGCGAGACGGAATTGATGAAAGGACTTGTTGTGAGCCATGATGATGAGGATGCAGATGAGCCGGATTTGGCTTGGATCAAGCCTGAGAGGATTGAGCATTGAGCGATGAGCGATGCATATATATTTGGTTTACTTACCTGCATAATGATCGCTTCTAAATCTCCATATTAAATGTCTTCATTGCATTCTCCCTTGGCCAACAGCGCAGCTTTGTCGAGAGCTCGAGCTTTTCATCGTGGGAATTTTAAAGCAATAAAGCCCGTCTGGCTTGAACGGTTGTGACAACAGATAAACTCGCAGAGAAGATGATCAAGCAGCGAGTCTTTCGCTCGATTGTCGGTGAGCTGCGAACCAGCAGGAGGGCATTTGATATATAGCTGTGATCACACAACATGAGTTTTGCTCTATTACTTAATTCTAGCACACACCAACTCTACTGAAGATCTGCGTCATGCCCTCCGGGAAAGCGGATCTGAGCTGAATCTCCAAGCAGATTTGAGCGCAGGAATCGTGTACTTGGACGGCGTGCCCGGACAACGGACTGCGCCACAAATCGACATTTGGGACGTACCCTGGATGCAGAGACTGCCCAAAACGAATCCCTAGCGAGAACATAAAGAACGGCAACTAGCAAAATACAGAGATCAAATTGATAATTCCCTGACACACTGGAGGATACTGATGCACAGATGTGGTGAGTTTCTGTTCAGATTCATAATATTTACATGCGTGCATGTTTATCTGGTTGTAGAATTACATGATAATAGCAGTGCTGCTCCCCTTGGTTCAACTGAGACTTGGGCCCTCAAAGCAGTCTCGCATGAGCACGTGCAGATGATCATCGCTTGAGAGTGTGGCACGAAGATTCACGCAGTAGGTCTCGAAGTGCTCCCACGTGATCGCGCCGTCAGTTGAGCCAGAGAGCTCGAAATTCTGTGCGAATTCCTGAAAGACTTGTTCGCGTGTTGCCAGGCCGAGTCTCACATCCGGATGGTTTCCAGCTTGGAAGCTTTTCGCTAGTGCGACAGGAAACACACGGCCTTTGCCAGCATTCTGGAGTGATGCGAACACTCTCGAACATACTGTATTGGAAGCAGGACTCAGCGTGCCCAACAACGCCGCAAAGAGTCGATCCAATAATATGCGATTGCTCGCTGTCTGTCGCTGTTGTTGCATCAGAATACGAGAGCCAATGCTCGCCGAACTCATCGCTGAATTGATGCTGTCGGCTTGCAGATATGTGAACAGTGCTGTACAATGATCTTCAGTCAACGAAAGCCCCAGGATGAAGCTGAGGCAGGCACTACATTGCTGCGCTGATATCGTGCCGGTCTTTGCGTCAATGTACTGCATCGCTCGCTTGCGAAATTGCACAATCTCGCTCAAGCTCTTCTTGCCCAAGCGGTGACGAATCGTGTGGAACAATGAATCACCATAGCCAAGTGACCCATTCGACGTGCTAGATTGAACACCAGATCCAGTACCCGTCAGTTCCATTGGTGTCACGCATGATGCTTCTTTCAAAGACATGATCTTCTTCCCGTTGCTTGCCGGTGGAGCGTAACTATTCGCATAGCTGGTTGAGACAGCAGGTGCTGTTCCAATGCTTTGCTGTCCTGTTTTAACTTCCATAGCGTCCTGGGCCTGAAGTCGCGAGGCGACATCCTGAATTTTCACGCCGAGATCATTTTTCACCTCTCGGACGACATCGGTGCCATCAGGCAAGGTGACTAGCACGCGACGGTTGGTCGTATTGGCGCACCATCCCGTGCCTCCACTAATATGCCAAGCATTGCGCATCATGAGCTCGAAGTAATCGTCATCGTCGATGCTGGCGCTTACGTTGGCATAATAATGAACCCATTGCGTCCACGTGATTTTGCCATTGTGGATGCCGTCGACATCAAACGTTTCCAGAAACTCGCGGCAAACATCATCCGGTGTGCGTCGCCCTGATAGAACGTCAGGGTGGCGACTCGCATCGTAGGCTTCGACAATATCACTCGGCTCGAGCAGCCCATTGCCATCCTTGTCCATGCACTTGAACGCCTCACCCACGAAAAATAATCGACGTTCGTTCATTGGATCGCGCACTCCAACGAGGAATTCCTGCCGATCGATGCTGCCGCTGTGATCAGTGTCGAAATATTCAAAAAGAAGCCGAATGTCGGCATCTGACAACGATAGATCCCCCGCGCTCATCGCTTTGCGGAACTCCGACAAATTCAATGAGCCATTTCCATCTTCGTCCATGAGCCTGAACCGCCGACTGAGTCCACAGAATCCACTGATGCCTTGCGCCTTAAGATATCCCTTTAGCTTGGAAATGATAGATTGTACTCCAGCAGGATGGTTTTCCATTCCTGTTTTTGAAGGCTGTAGAGAACCCCGACGTGAACTACTTGCTGGCGATGTAGCGGTGCTGTTTTTGCTATCACTTGGAGAGCTTAAACACGCCGCCATTGATTGACTCGTGTTGATATTGGCTCGATGCGCCACGATATTTGCCGATGAGCTGCTTGGCCGTGATGTCGTATGGTTTAAAGCGTCTGCAACGCTGACATGGATCGGTTGGCCGCCAAGTTGTTGCGTGAGTACCCGCGTGACATCCTCACGCTTCACTCCGATATCATTCTTGACCTCTTCGACGCTAGTATGACCATCCGCATGCGTGACTAGTACACGTCGATTGCTTGTGTTAGCGCACCATCCGTGACCTCCACTGATATGCCAAGCATTGCGCATCATTAGCTCAAAGTAGTCGTCATCGTCGATACTCGCGCTAATGTTTGCGTAGTAGCGAGACCACTGGTCAAAAGTGACTTTGCCGTCGTGCAGATGGTCGATATCAAACGTTTCGATAAACTCTGTGAACACTTCTTGCTCGGTCTTGCGGCCAGAGATTACTTCTGGGTGCTTGCGTGCGTCGTAGACATCGACAATATCGTTTACCTCTAGGACACCGTTGCGGTCTTTGTCGATAATATCGAAAGCCATGCGAACAAAGAGCATGCGGCGTTCGTTCATCGGTTCTCGGATTCCCAGCATAAATTCTGTGAAGTCAATGGACCCGTCATGGTTGGAATCGAAGAAGTAAAACAGATTCTGGACGTCGCTGCTGGAGAGATGCAGCTTCGATTCCTTGAGCGCACGCTGGAATTCGGTCAGGTTGATGCTGCCGTTTTGATCTTCGTCCATGAGGCGGAATATGCGCTGCAACGAGATGAAGCCCACCACGCCTTGGTCTTTGAGTGCTGACCGCAATTGATGGATAATACGACGCAGTTCTTTCGACTGTTTGTGTGCACTGTACACGCAGGACGTCGGTTGCAGCTGCGGCTGCTGTGGTTGAGAAGATGCTGGTGCATTACGCGAATTGGTTGTTGACGTAGAGTGGTCGAGATTTAGATCTGGCTGGAGAATCGAAAATGCTTGATGACTATTAAGTCCACTTCCTGTGCCGCGGATAATCCGCACATTGTCGCTCGGTGCGGGGTTGGGCCGCCCTGCTGGGGGTGCTTGAGCGGCTGACTTCGTAGCAGGCTCGCTGGGCGGCAAGCAATGCGCGATACGAGATGCATCTAGCTGCCACGTGTTGCAGATCATAAGCTCGAAAAAGTCATCGTCCGCGATGAAAAAGCTCACGTTGTGATAGTACTGCTCCCATTGATACAGCGAGATCTTGCCCTGCGTGTCGAGGCTGCCCGAACTTTGGTCTTCGACGTCAAAGTTTTCAACAAACTCGTGAAAGACGTCGTCTTCACGCTTCCGTCCGGTGATAACATCCGGATGACGGCTTGCATCGTAGGCCTGAACGATCTCGCTTGGATCTAGGAGCACCTGCTGTGCTCCACTGCGGTCCAATGATTGGAATGCGATACGCACAAGCGCTAGACGGCGTGCATTCATAGGTTCTCGGATTAAATCCAGAACATCTTGAAGAGGGATCAATCCGCGGTGCAGCTGATCCAAGTGGCGAAATAACCAACGTAGATCGACATCACTGAGCTTAAGGACTTCGGTCTTAATCGCGTTCTTGAACTCGGCCAGGGACAATAGCGAGTCTCCATCTTCGTCACTGAGACGAATATGACGGCATAGATCCACGAGGCTACGTAGCCCACGCTCTTTCATCGTGGTCCGTAAACGCTGCAAGACTGAAATTGTTCCTGCGTCGATACCTGCAGCAGACGAAGACGCTGAGGCCGTAGACGATGCATTCAAGCGCTTAGAGTGGCTTGGGGACGGCTGACGGATTGATGGATCGACCATGCAAGCAGCAAACTGGGATCCCTTGAGAAATTCAGTCGTCGTGTGGGTCGCTCGGGGGGAAATCCCGTCGCTGTTGCTGATAGAGCTGGTGACGCTGTTGTTGCTATTGCTGCGATGAAGACGAGAAGGGACAGGAGGTGGCAATGCCGTCGAGATCGAAAGTGCTGGAGTGTTTTGGCTGTTGAGACCGAACTTGTTGTCGCTGAGTGCATCTAGCAGTGACATCGGCGCGATCGCAGCTGACGATTGTGAAGTCGACGGCATCATCGTAGTCGCAGTGGCTAGTGAAGTTTTTGTAGTGCCACTCCATACGCGCTTCATGAGTAGATCGAAGTACTCATCACTGGGCGCGTGTCCACTGACGTACTGGAAATACTCCATCCATTGAAAGAGATTCACGAATGATGCGCCGGTGTGGCTTGTGGCTGCTCGAAACGATGCAAGGAAATTCTCTTGGACTTGATTCGCAGTCTGCTCGCCGAACATTACGCTCGGGTGGCGGCTGGCATTGTGAGCCGACACAATATCAGGGATTGCGATGTAGCCCACACGCTTGCGGTCCAATTGCTCAAACACGCTCTGCACGAGCTCCAGTCGCTTTCCAACTAGTGCACCCTACAATGACGTGAATCAGTTCGCCAACAGCCATTTGACTCGTTTCAAATGAGGAAATGCAATTTTACATACGCAGATGAGATTCTTGATGGCGTCGGGCGCCACTTTCCCATCACTGTCCTTGCAAATGGACCTGATGATAGCACGGGCTTCCTGTTTCCGGAGTCCAATAAACTCAATCAGCTCCGTAATTCAACATTTCGTGGAGCTGAAGAGAGCACGCACCACATCGGAGACTTCAAGATTGCTTTCACTAAACACTCGCTTCAGTGACCCTTTCCCGAGCCCGGCGTTCCCACCCTGAATGTTTGCTTTCTCTAAACTTGACCCGAAGTTGACCCACGCTCTACAGAATTTCAACAGTTTGAGTTCTCATAAATCCAGCAGAGCGAGTAAAAGCCTTACGTGATGCCGCGAGCGCGTAACGTGCTTCGCACCGATGCCAGCAGTTCATCGATATTGATCTGGTCGGCCGATTCCTGCTGCAAGTTGTTCCACTGCGTCAACGATGTCGCAGATCCAGGCATGGAGGCTACGCGCATGGGCGTCGCCACACTATTTCCGCCATACAGCGTCATGATACTGACGCGTGGCCGTTCTTGGTCGTCTGGGCTAGTGCTCGAGGCCCAGCAGCTTCATCAAGAGCGAGTGAGAGTGGCAGGCTGACCTGCTGGCTGTGGCCTATAAATACTGAGCGCATGGGCCTATTTATACGGAGAGAAGAAAATGGAGCTCATTCCCAGGAATAGCCTGCCACAATGGAGGCAGCGCATCCAACCAGATCATATCCAAGCCCCACACAGCGTTGACTCCACGCAACTCATGGTGAAAGGCGCGCATTCATTCATTCATTCATGCACCAAGGCAGAGATAACAACAGGCTACATTCATACATCCACAACATACCACCTCTGTGCTCGAGAGTTGAATCTATCGCTCTGGTTTGCCGCTCTTGAAGTGTTGGCAGGCTGAACTACAGGCGGCCTTTGGTCAGAATCGGCGCGACGTCTTGTGAATGGAGTCCGTTGCTAATGCCGTCCTAGTCCTGGTCGCTGTCGTGTCGTCGTCCTCGCGCTGGAGCGCACGCGCGTCTGCGATCTGGCGGAGATGGGGGCGCGGAGGCGTCTGCTGCACCTGGTGGTGCGTGGGGCTGGAGCCGGAGCCGAAGAGCCACGCATTGAGCGCCAGCGCCAGCATGAAGATCCCCTGCATGGAGCTCTTGGGCAGGGAAAGCGCAAGTGACACCGGACCATCACTCCCGCGACCCATGTGAGAACATAATCCTGTTAGAAGGGATATACGTTCTGACAGTTAAACAATCCCATCATTGGTGATTACCGCGGGTCGTTGTAATACCGGCGTTACTGGATACTATAAAGTCTGGCAGGTTGCACTGTAAAAGGCAACTTTGAACTGGGACGAGGAGCTCTGCAACCTCGTCGCTGGGCTTTAAATGCTTACTGCTGCAGTTGCTCACAGTTGGTTCCTCATGGGCGAAGTGACTGAGATCGAGAAGCAGCAGCAATGGACGGCGCTGCATCTGCTGATCGCTGCGTTGCTGCAACTGGTGCTGGTGCACATCGCCTACCGCATTGAGCGGCGCAAGGCGATGCCGTACATCTCCACGTCGTCCTGGGCGATTCTCTTTGGCATCATGGTACGCACCACTCTGCTATTGCGTCCCCAATCAGACGTAAACTAACGCCTTGCTCGTCAGTTCGGTGCCATCCTGACGTTCATCTCCAAATCGGTTCGCAATTGTCCATCCATTCACCTGACTCAGCCGTTGATTCTCACTCTTGTGTTGCATGCAGCGAGCCAGCTACGCGGGATTGGACCCGGAGCTGCTCTTCTTCGCGCTGCTGCCGCCGATCATCCTGGAGGCAGGCTTCAACACCCAGCGCAAGGGCTTTTTCTCCAACTTCTGGACCATCAGTCTGCTCGCAGGCCTGGGCACAGTGATCGCCACTCTCGCCACGGGGTTCCTGCTACTTTGGCTCGGATCGTATCTGCAGCTCATCACAGCGCTCCATCCAGCGGAAGCGCTGCTCTATGGAGCTCTCATCTCAGCCATCGACCCGGTCTCGACTCTGGTCGTGCTCAAGAAGGCACACGCGCCGTCCAGGCTGTTCAACCTGCTCTTTGGCGAGAGCGTGCTGAACGACGCCGTGTGTCTGGTCATGTTCAGTCTCTTCCAGCAGGCCGTACTGGAGGAAGACGATCATCCACTGACCTGGCGATCCTCTGCCAATTTGGCGCTGAATCTCGTGGGCATTAGCGTCAGTTCGATCCTGCTGGCCGCTGTTATCTGCTACGCGTCCGCGTTCCTTCTACGGGTAAGTCCTTTGCTTGAGGTTCCACGCGAGCTGTCGATTCACGCTGGCTTGTAGCGCTCAGATGTAGCCATGAAGCAGTACCCGACGTACGAGATCTCGATCATCCTGCTCTCTGCGTACGCCAGCTACGTGGCCGGCCAGAGCTTTGGGCTGAGTGGACTGCTGGCTGTGTTCTTCAGTGGCGTGTTGATCCGCCATTACCACATGCACAACATTTCCAAGAGCAGTGTGGACTGCTTCTCGCATCTGCTCTCGACGCTGGCGTTTCTGGCTGAGAACTTCATGTACATTTACCTCGGCGTCAGTCTCTTTGCTGGTACGGTAGGCTTTGCTTGGCGCTTGATCCATGCATGTCTGCGCTTTAACGTCAATATCTGTGGGACAGACAAGGACACGTTCGAGTGGGATTGGCCGTTCGTGCTCGTGAGCTTCGCTGTCATCCTGGTCGCTCGGGCCGTCAATACGTTCCCCTTGTGCATGGTGGCCAACGTGTTCCACCCAGCAGAGAAGCGCATTCCGTTCAAGTACATGGTCGTGATCTGGTTTGCAGGTCTACGTGGCGCCATCGCGTTCGCATTGGCGCTCAACATTCGCACTCGTCGACCCACGAACCACGCTGCGATCATGCGCGCGTCGTCCTTGTTTACTGTCCTCGCCTCGACCATTGTACGTCGTTGGGCTAGCTGCTTGCTTCATGTGGCAATGCTAACACGCGCTCTTGTAGATCCTTGGAATGGCGACTGGCCCTCTGCTGCGTGTACTGGGGCTCAGTCATCAAGGACGCGCCAATGGACGAAGTGAACGCGATGGCGATGGCGAATCCAGAGGAAGAAGCCGCTGCCGTGCAGGCTCCACGTCCTCCGTGGAATCCACGCCGCTACTGCCGCGCAACCGCAGCACCGTAAGCATCCACAATCTCTGGGTGGCGCTGGACGAGAAGCATCTCAAGCCGATCTTTGGCGGCCGCCCACGGCCAAACGAAAATCCCGCTTCGGTGTGAGTGTACCCATCTGGGCTTTTCCCTGCGCAGCCAAATGACCAAATGGATCAAACGTGAGTAATCAATAAAACCCAAAAACATATCAGGTTTGCGCATAGCATTGCCAGAACCCGTCTAAATGGATCGTGTATCGCTTTTCGCAGGGAGAGAAGACCTCTGGCACGTGCCATCGGTCGGCCCATCCTCCTGCATTGATTCGCGTCGTCCATCCCGATTCAAGAACGGATCATGGAGCTGCAGCAGCAGGCGGAAGAGCGCGAGAAGCAGTGGGACGGCGGAGAGCTGCTGGTCTGCGCTGTCGTGCAGCTGCTGCTGGTGAACGTGGCCTACCGCATCGACCGCCAGAAGAGCGCGCCGCTGATTTCCACGTCCTCTTGGGCCATCTTCTGCGGCCTCGGGGTATGTGAGCCCATGGACCAAATGCTCATGGACGTTCGTTGCCTTGAACTCACAATCTCTCTCTACGTGCTAACAGTGCGGCGCTCTGCTTTCCTTCCTGTCCAAATCGGTACGTAGATCACGCTACGTCTCTGGCCATGGGAAGGAAGAAGCTCACGCTCTGCATGCTCTGGTCTCTGTAACAGCGCGTCCAAGGCGCCGGATTGAATCCACAGACGCTGTTCTTCGGCTTGCTGCCGCCCATCATCCTTGAAGCTGGCTTCAACACGCAGCGCAAAGGCTTCTTCTCCAACTTCTGGGTCATCCTGCTGCTCGCGATCGTCGGGACTCTGATCGCAACCTTTGCTACGGGCGGCATCCTCATCTGGCTCGGTAGTCTCGGTCTCATCACGCAACTGACGTCGGCCGAAGCCTTTCTCTATGGCTCGCTCATCTCGGCCATCGATCCTGTGGCCACGCTGCTCGTGTTCAAGAAGAGCAAGGCGCCGTCTCTGCTCTTCAACCTCGTCTTTGGCGAGAGCGTGCTCAACGACGCTGTCGGTGCGTTCTTCCGCCGCTACCCGGCAATGGCGTGAGAATAATCTGCTGACCTGTTGCTGTCGTTGTTCAATAGCGATCGTGATCTTCACGCTCTTCCAGAACTTCGTACAGAGCGGGAATACCGAGGTGACCGTCTCGACTGCCATCGATATGGTGATCGAGCTCGTGGGCATCGGCGTCGGCTCGGTGGTGCTGGCCGGCGTGATCTGCTATAGCTCGGCCTACTTCCTCAAGAACTCGGACCCGGCGCTCAAGCAGCATCCGACATACGAGATCTCGATCATCCTGCTGTCTTCTTACGCCAGCTACGTGGCCGCCGACCTGTGCCAGCTCAGCGGGCTTCTCGCAGTGTTCTTTAGCGGCGTCTTCATCCGCCATTACCACATGTACAACATCTCACAGGCCAGCGCCCACGCATTCAAGCATCTGCTCTCGACGCTGGCGTTCCTGGCCGAGAACTTTATCTACCTCTATCTCGGCCTCAGTCTCATCGCGTATTCCGACGCGTTTCTCTGGGATTGGATGTTCATCTGGGCCAACTTTGGCGCCTGCCTGCTGGCTCGAGCTCTCAATACATTCCCACTGTGTGTGATCGCCAACGCATGCCGCTCCAAGACCCAGCGGATCCCCATGAAGTACATGTGCGTGATCTGGTTCTCTGGTCTTCGAGGCGCGATCGCGTTCGCATTGGCTCTGAACGTACAGACCTCGGATCCTTCTCACGCGGCGATTATCAAAAGCTCGACGCTGTTCACGGTGCTGTTCACGACTGTGTTTTTCGGCATGGGCACGAGTCCTCTGCTCAGGTGCCTTGGACTCAGCAGCTCGGCTGAAGCGCTTCCCGAGAAGCACGCAATGACCATAAGCCACGAAGCACCGACGGAAGACGAAGAGCATCTGTTGTTGCTGCCATGCAGCCCACCGGCCTCCACCACGCACTACGGCAGCAGAGCGAACGTTCACGATGCCTGGGTCGAGCTCGACGAAAAATACCTCAAGCCGCTCTTTGGCGGCAATCCACGCCCGCGCGTTGAGAGCTCGAAGGGCTTCCACCACCCCAACTACCAGTCCATGGACTAGCACCGACGACCTGTAACACGAAAATGATCCTCCAAGTGGCTCCCCCAAAGGGAAGAAATTTAAATAAGAACGCATGAGTCCCAACAAGAAAATTCAACCAGCTTGCAATTGTCCAGTGCCTCCGGATTTACTGGAAGAGAGACGAATAGCTGTACTGCGTGCTACCAATCTGCACTTCTTGAGTGTCCTGGAAGAGGCTGCGCTTGAGGTGCCGACGCACGACGTTGATCGGGTCCTGGCGCATGTGTTCCCACTCGGCTTCATCGTCCAAGAACCGGTTCCGGTATTGAGCGAGCGCTCGCATTTGCTTTTCGTTGTGTTGCCGGATCTCAGAGCATCGCACGAGCAAGTCGTGCGAGTTTACATCCAGTAAGCGGTCTTGTGCAGCCTGCTCAACGGTCTCAATCAAGCGAAACTTGGGTTCAAAGCTACTGGGCTCTGTGTTGCGAACGTCTACTGATTCCGGCAGTCCATCGGACGGCATTACAGTCGTGGTAACGGATGCGTTCTTCCTACTAAGCCCTCCTTGTGTCGCTCTGGTTCCCGATTGAGTTGCTGAAGCTTGTCTTTGTTTGCGTTGCATTTCAGTTGCACGCCAATTGCGCTCTTGCCAAGGCGAGACTGAGTGTCTCTGGATCTGCCGCTTGAGCTCACTCTTGCTCATTGGCGCGTGAAACTTTCGCGTGTTGATAAGATGCAGCCGATGACGATGACTGGCTTGTTCAGTGGCGATGCGCTCTTCTTCGATTACTCGCTGATCGGCGTCAATCAGCACCTGCATCAAGCGCTTCTGTTGCTTTCCGTCCAGTAACGAGTTGGCAAGGTCAACAGCATTGCGCAACTTCAATCTGCTCAACGAGTCTTCGATGCTGGCCTCCAACGCCGGCATGATGGTTATCGCCGCTGCAGAGTCTAGACGGTCAGGTCTCAATACCCGTGTGGGCCCAGCTGAAGCGCTCAGCAACTGATTTGTCTTTTGTTTTTGAAGAACGTGTTCAGCCTCGAAGAGATCCGTTAAAGCTGGTTCAAGCAAGAATCGTCACCACCATGGTAGAAACAGGGCGACAAAACTTCTGATTACCTGCCGGAACGTCGAATTCGTCGACGGTCACGCTTTTCTGTTGAAAGGCCAAGATTTTCTAAACAACAGTAATTAGCACTCGCAACTCCAAAGCATGGCTTGATACAGCAATTTTACCGCAAAACGCTCTTCGCTCTGTTTCTTAGTGAAATTCGCATTGAGGTTTTCAATCAGCGAGCTTGCAACCTCCGACATTGGTAGCGTGGCTGCCGATTGCGAAGTCTTTAGCACCTCTGAGGTGATCGGTAAAGAAGTGCAAGACGAAGACGCAGAAATCGATTGAGGCCGCCGTTGGCACAACAGATCAACCGCACGAACAGTAAGGCGACGAGAGCGTTCAGATTGAGCGACGCAATCGAGAAAGATACTTGAATGGAAGAACCCGTCGTCTCGCTCCAGTGTACCGCCGATCTGTTTGCTTTTATGGCGAACATAGTGCCGATCTTCGCTGCCCAAACGATCAAATGTGCTGATAGGAAAATTCCATGGCTCTTCAATTTCGTCTTGTTCGATATTGTCATCTTCATTATCGTGATACTCCTTGATTTTACTGGTTTGGCTTTCAGGAGAATAAATTACTGTTTGTTCAACTGTATCTTCTCTTGATTGAAGCTCAGGAGGCGATTGCTGCTTCGGATTCAGAGCTCCAAACGCTATCGATGGTACAGATTCCGCACGTGACATCAGCTGCGGACCGAAGAGCTGCACAATTAGCGCATGCTCGTCATTATGACCTTGGTTCTCCACGTTGACATGTTCGGCACTTTTATCTTCTTGAGGTGAGCGATTCACTGGTTCTTTGTCACTGGCATGCTCTTCTTCACAATCAGAGACTGATAACTGGTTGTCAGTTTCCACATCAAACTGGAAGCGCTCAATCACGCGTGGCAATGGGATCGACACAGATCGTGCCTCATTCCGTAGCTAACACAGCAAACGGCACCTCCATAAATTAGCAAATGCAATTGCAGGCACCATATAGCAGAAAAAGCCCATTGCCTACCATTTGCTTGACTGTCATTCGGCTTCCATCCAAATGACGTTGGGGTGCGTCCACCTTCTTCTTATGTCCAAACCTGCTGCTGCTATGGCGATTTGATATGGCTGCTGGCGGCTTGAAGTATGTCATGGCATGCCCACGCTCACACTCGACTTCAGCGATTTCTTCGTCTGTGATCCACTGATCGTTAAGCCGCTGCAGCATCGGAAACCCGTCGCGACGTGGTAGTTTCGTTCGATACTCCATCGAGGGCATTTTGGCATTACCCCTCGCGTTACCTCCATGCCATCGCTGCTTGAGATCGTCGTCCTTGTAGCTCATAAGCAGCAAACTATCGCTGCAGCCAGGCATCCCAAAGAAGGCCTCCAGTAGATATATACGGTTGTTCATTAGCCGCAACGGATTCTGCAACAGATTAAGCTCGCGCAGTCTCGGTGAGCTTGCTAATGCCAACAAATCTTCCAGTACAAAGAGCAGATTTTCATGAAGCAGGAGCACTTCAAGCCGCAGCAACTCACTCGCGACCAGTTCTCCTGGGAACCGCGTGATCTGGTTCACCGACAGATCCATGTGAATCACATTTTTTAGCGTGAGCACGTCAGAAGGCACGGCTGTAAGCCGCTCACCACGGAAACCTGCGCTCACTTGTTGTTCATGGACGCCTTTAGAGCTACCAGATGAAGCCGCTGTCTGGTCCATGGCCTTGCAATGCGCATCAGCATCCTTGGGGATTGATTGTGCCCGATGAGTTAAAAATACCCACTTTGAAGTCTCTTCAAGCCGACGGAGGCACAGGATCATTTAATCGTTTTCTGTCAGTGCGGCTGCTCTGGTGCCGCAGACGCAACACCAGTGATGGCGTCGTCTTCTTCGCTACTGGATGAACTCCCTTGCTTACTGGACGAAGGCGACAAGCTCACATCGCGTCTTCTGTTCCACATGAATCTACTGAGCCCAGCTTCTGCTCTTCCGTCTCCGGCAATTTCTCAAGAAAACGACGATTCCCCGCCTGATCAAAGTGAAGACCCTGATATCCCCAATAAAAACGTATTCGTGTTGCAGCGGCGAATTGCCGGTGTGAACGTGGACGCATTGGCGAAGTTCTTTGCTCGATATTCGCTTGCACCACAACTGAACGACACTGAAAAGATGGATGCAGCACTTCCCATCGATCCGGTTGCTCGCAAGGCAGTCGAAATTCTCGTTGCCAAGCTTCATCAGCTCATGAAGCGCATTCACCACTGGCAGCAGGCATTATGGGACCTCCTCACGCAATTTCTGGCGCACTCGAGCCCCTCGGTAACGTTTGCAACGCATCGAGCGCTCACGAGTCTCGTACTCGACGCGCTTGTGAAGTTCGTCAAGATGCATTTGTTATGGACTTCGTACTCGAGTATCCCGGGTCTGCTCACGCTGCACACATTCCTGCAGCAAGAGAAAAAGTTGGCCAGTGGCAGTGCAGAAGATATCGCGTTGGATAATCGCGAAGATCGATTCCTGCGCGAGTTCGTGCTCTGCTTCGGTACAAACCCGTTGTTTAAAATCCAGCAAACGCTTCAGATGCATAGCGCTGCGCCTGAGATTGCACTCAACCTGTCGACACTTGTACTTACGTGCTTTGAATCCTTCATGCGGTGCCAAAATCTGCAGCAGCTGCGCGATCAGGGGATATTCGATCTCGAGCGGTGCTTTAATGGACAGCTGCAGGACCCAGCACTCTCAATGTTTGAGGATTTGATCCAGCGGCAGCGCCAGGCAGAGTGGGCAATTTGCGTAGCACTTTGCATTCCAAGCCAACTCCAGCGCGACGTGATAGGAAGCGCAGCTAGTGGCACTGGCGGTGTGCATCTATGGGATTTCGCGCACCTTGCAGCGCAAGACCGACTCATGATGCGCATCGCTCGCGATCGCATGGTAAATGTGCACGATTTGCTTTATCAGCAGATTACTTACTCACTGTCACAGCAGCAACAGCCACAGAACTCAGCGGCAAGCGTTGGCATGATGATGGCTACCGCTGCTGGGGCAAACTCGGCGCCTCCTTTGAAGAAAGCAATGAGTGCACTGACCAAGCAGACGCTGCGTTGCTGCGGTGCTACACACGCTCTTCAGCGTGAAATGGTTCGCTGGATGCTACACAACTGCAGTGTGCTCGTCGCTCAAAATGCTGCCCTGGTCGCTCCATTGCTGCCCATGCTGTTGGCAGTCGGGGAACTTGCTCGGAGCGAAGTTGAATGGCTTCTGTGTCATGCCCAGGCAGCACAATGCAACCTGCCACAGCACGTGAAGGCCAAACACTGGCACCGTGCACAGGCGACATACGCCTTTGACGCAATTGGATTCAGCGGATTGTTGTCTGGGCTACATCGTTTACGAGCTCAAATCTCGACACATTCTCATTTCGTTCACCAATACTACCGAGAGTATTTGGCAAACGGTGTCGCTGATGCTATCGTGTACACCATTCGCCAGTTTGAAAGCGATCCTCATGCCAATAAAATATCCCGTAAGCGAGAGGAGGATCCAGCGTCTCCGTCACATGCTCTATCGGCATCTCAAGTCATGGAAATGCTCGAAAGCTTTGCTATCAAGGAGCGATACACGCTCGACACTTCGTCTTCTTCTGGCGTGACCTGGATGCGTGAATGGCAGCAAATCAGCTTGTTCTTTCTGATCAGCGACGTGCAATTGCCCTCAGAACTGATTGCCTTGATGCAACAAGCAGCAGCATACACACAATATTCTCAGCACTTGGAGAAACTAGTGGATTTTCGATTGAATGTCTCGGCCAGCTTATGCTGGTTTGCGAGTCAAGTTGAACAGGCGTTCGCTGAGAGTCTGCGTGCAGGCGAAGTTGATCACGTATTTGCATTGCTCACTCTTGTGACCGATCTGTTGGATAGCACTCGTGGTACGTCGCATGAGCTGGAGGACGCACAAGAAGTCGATACGATACTCGGTAACCTGCGAAAGATACACGAGCGCATGCAAAGCGCCATTACTCGGTCCTGGGAGCGCTCCATGCGTGTTGTCGTTCAGCACGAGGTTCTTGCAGCTCCTCAGTCAGCGAGCAAATCGAGGGATTCTACTGTAAGATACCAGTCGTCAAGCAATGCCTCAACTCGCGATAATAGCGATTCCACACATCCTGCCTTGAAGCTCCGTAGCGCGTCGTTTTCGAGCAAACCCATGATTCGAGGCCATCGCCTCCCAATATCACCCAAAATGGAGTCAAAGAAACAGCTTCATCACAAGCAGCACGTCTCAGTCGGACCACTCGTTCAAGCCCAAGCGATGATCGACGCGTTAGGTGCTGCAGTCGCTGAACATTCGCGGAATCACCCACACGACAGTCTGCACACTATCGTGCAACAACACGTTCAGCGTTCTCTGCGACAGCTCTTACGAGAATTTGTCGCTTCCACCGCACACCATGACGCCGACACTGGAGCAACTAGGGCAAATTGTAAATTGCGGTGTGCTTGGACCGACGCCTGCATCGAGCTCCGCAGTTTTCTCCGCTGCGCTCAAAGGCTCTTCCCGAACGCAATGGAACTGCAACGCACGCTTGCCGCAGAAAGAGTGTGTACAGAAGCGCTATCACCGTCACAAGAGTACAATTTCAATGCTCCCACCATCGTCCAGATCGATTCTTGGAGCTTTGCCGATCGTGTCGCATGGTTTTATCTGCAGACACTACAGCTCAATTGCGGCACAAGTCCTTCTTGGATCGCTTCTGTACGCAAGCAGCGCTTTGTAGCAGCTGCTGGACATTGCAACACGGAAAAAGCGTTCGATCTTGTCAACAAAGCAGCGCTTCAGCAGCTCCTTGGGACTGCCGGCCTTCGTTCCGTGGTCATGCGAATCTCTCAAAATCTCGTGGTCCAGGTCCACGCCGTGCGCGTGGCGTTGGCACTGGACAGTCTCCAGTTGGCGAAACTTGAAGCGCTGCTCTCACAACCGTCCAGTGACAATCTCTCGGCTGCAACGATCAAGCAGCTCGCGCATCTGGAGTCGTTCGTACACCACGCGATCCATATCGGCAATACGCTGTTCCTGCTGCAGCAACTGGACGACGATCAGAATCAGGCTCGGAAAGGCACGCTGCGCGAGATGCTTCAGGAGGTCGAACGCAAAGACACGAGCTCCAAGTGCCCTTGGCAACTGCTGCCAGTGGCCTTCGCTGCCAGCTTCCACTCGAGCGTCTGGAAACGCACCTCGTACGTCAGGATTCTGGACGCAGCCGATACGAATGCCCACATGATCGCACTGGCGGTCCTGTTGCTCCTGGAGGTGTCCGATCCTTCCACTCGCGGTCGCCAGGATGAGGGTGCTACCTGTCGCAACGGTATCGCGTCACTTGTGCAGCGACTGAACGCGTATGGCGCGCACACGGCGCTAGCCATGCGTCAGTGGGACAAGACCCTGCCGTCCCCCGCCATGCTCTCGGCCGTGCGCCTTCTGAGCACCGCGTCTGGCGTTCGCTGCTGGTTGCCGCATGCGGACATGATGATGACCGTCACTCCATGAGACCAAAGGGAAAGGTTACGCTGTTAGTAGGTTACACCATCTGAAGTGTACCCTGTATGGTATTGTATGCAAAGGGGGTACGGTTTACATGCTCTGTTCTGTTTACATATTGCTGTCGTCTGGCGCGTCCGTAAACATTTATGATTCGATGTGTCGACCTCAATGGCTTGAATGATGGTAAATTACGCTCACTCCAGTGAAAGAAAACAGCCACCGTGCTGGACACAATAATAAATAGGGTTGTGGTTCTTTCTTTCCTTTTTTTTTTGTGGCTCTGAATCTGTTTATTCAGGTCAGGCTGCATGCGGGAAATGGGGCCACCGTTTTGTCCCGACCTGGCGAATTCAGACGTACAGTATCCGACGGGGGCCTCACGCGAGAACGGCACGCCATCCGAGGGACCTTATGATCCCTTCGATGTATCCGTAACGATACTGTACCGGTCGGACCGGCCGACACGAGGGAGCTGAGGTGTGGCAGTTCTTGCGGTACGCAAAAACCGAAGGTTCTTATTCGTTTTGCTAGGAATATGTGGGAGGGAGCAGAAAGAAACGACGCGAGCCGATTTATAGTGGACCTCTGCATCCTCCTTGCTTACCCCAGAGAGAGAGAGAGAGATCATGTAGGACACAACCACTGATTGCCAAGAGACCCATAACTCACATTTCCATTAGCTCAGGTTTGGCGTTGGTACATGTCGACTGCACAATCCCTTGTGTTCCCTCCGATCAGCCGTCTAAAAATCTAGTTCGCGATTGTACTTCCTTACTTCATCAGTCATACTTGAAACTTCAAGTCTGGCGCGCACTGTGACAAGTTAGCCATCTGGCCACGCCGCAGTGATACTTGCGCACGAAGAGGTCCACCAAAAGCGACATACCGGAGAGCGCAACGAAGCAATCTCTCTTTGAATGCAACGGAGGACGACGCAATCATCCGCTGATTGCGTCCGAGGTCTGGCCTCGGGAACAGCTGATAGAGCAGCCAACATTGCCAGCCGAGCCAACACCCCGACCGCCATGGGCGGCTGAAGCGATCGCCCGCAGCATCTTTACCCATGCATCCTAGGCTCGCCGGCGTCCTACCGGTACAGTATGTGGACCTCGTCGACTCAACCGCATCCTGGGTGCGCCTTATGGAGCAGGGAAAGCAGCAGTAGCAACCAAACCGTGGCTGTGGCCATCTGCGAAAAACAGAGGTTGCAGACTCCAAATCAGGCGCCTCGGACCGTTGCAGCACGTAAGTACCTCCGGCCAAAGCGTCGCGGTGTCGAGTGAGATCGGATCCCACGCAAGTGGGCGATCCATCGGTCTTACGCATCAGCCCGGCTCCTCAAGCCCGATCACGGTTTCCTTTATGCTTCCCACTCAAACTGTTCTCTTTGGTTTTAACAAATAGAGACAAGATTGTATCGATAAGAAATGGGATATGAACAAGCCAAAAGGGTCCACTGAACTGGCCGGACAGGCATAGATAATTTACTTTGGGGTTATGCTACTATATCATCTAAACGCTTTGTTGGAGACGCCACAAAATCTAAAAACGCGCTGTCGCATCTCTTCAATTCACTCGCAATCGCTTCGTACCAGGAGACGAGGCCTCGCTCATGGCAGCTTGCGCGTGGGCCGATTCGACGCTAGAGGGCGACGCAGGCGCGTCCATTTCGTCTGCGCGACGAATGCGGCCAATCGATGCTGCAGGCGTTGTCTCTGCGCTATCCACGCTGCTCTTGCGCACCGTTTGCACGTCCGTGAAACTTTCGCCGTTCGAGTGGATCATCAGAGCGTTCAAAATGCACGGATACTGGCTCTGCTTGGTCTGGGTCGCGATCTGGTTGAGCGTCACGTTCACAACGGCACGCACGGTTTCCTTGCCAACGTGGGTGTTCAGAATGTCTTCCTTGAGAAGGTAACGGTGTTCCTGCTTGAGTAGCAGGGCTGAGTTGAGTGTACGCACAGCGTAGCTACCAGAAAACGCCTTTCGGAACTGGAATCGGCAGGTTGGGCAGGTACTCTTGAGCTTGAGCCACGAGTGAATACATTCCTGGTGGAAGCAATGGCCGCACGGCAGTCGCACAGCGTTGGCCTCCTCCTGTGTCTGAAGATCGCTCATGCATATCACGCACGGCGCGAGCTTTCCTGTAGCTTCGGTTGATGCTTGGCCGCATTGGGTAGCCTCTGTGATCTGCCAGCCTGCGAGGTTCTCCACGACCGACTTGTCGGCCGGCGCTGCGTTCTTGAGATGTGGCGAGATGTATCGCACCATGAAGCGCACCCACGCGGGGGTGCGGAACATCTGCAGCACGTCTCGGATGCGCGCATGCTCGGGCGCCACGTACTGCACCTCAACGCGCACGGTGATGTCCATGGTCCTGTGTGTGGGTCTTTCTTGCGGGCGACCTCTGGGCGCTCGAGAACAATTTCGGAAATGACCTCCTGGCGAGCTACGTACTGCGCACATTGGGCCACCCCAGAGCCCTGGCCCCTCTGCCTGGGCCTCCTCTGTTCTGATTTTCTGCTTTCCAACGACGAAAGGTCCACAAACTACAACCGGTAGACAGGCGGGAGGTCCACGCTGAGGGTCTCGGGACGGATTTTTCAAGCGACATGCCGTCGGTTTCCACTCACCCGTTCAATCCGATCACAGCCGATTTCGCAGGGTATCGAATGCTGCAATCCAGATGAGATTCGGGGAAAGGTCAGTACTGTACGGAGTATATTTTGAAGACTTCGTGGGGCAAACGGCAACGAATGCCGAGCGAGGTCAACAAAAGAGGTGTGTTGATAGATGGTCGGGCGAACCTTCCTTCCATAAAGGAGATGATCCATGGGTGGGTGCGACTCCCACGCGTCAGGATCGTTTTGGTCAAGGCAGAAATGAGAGGTGTTGGGCGTTCTTGTACTGCTTCAGACCGAAAGAAGTTGTGGACAAAAAGATATGACACGTTTTTATCGGGGGTGGTGCCTATAATAGAAGCAAGATGTACGAAAAAAACAGATATATTTGCTATATTTAGTCACAAAAAAACAGGTGTCACATCTTTCGGTCCTAATCTGTAAATTCGGGGTGCCGCTCTCATTTTTTAGGCTGCCCTCAAGCAGGCAATGTGAAATCGTGTGTACGAGCCACAAGACCATCAGGTTTGCAAGGTTGTTGACCCTGTTGATTTGCTTGGACCTTTCCTTCGCAACCTGCTCCCATTAGCCCTAGCCGCCGTCCCCCCTCGAGCCCACCGCCCCCATCCTCCCCCTTTCTTGTGCAAAAGATGACTGCGGCCTGTGGCCACCCAGAAACGAGCCATGCGCGGTCCGCTCCAGTGGCGGCCGGATACCAAATCGCCCTCGACGACTCTTCTGTCCCGGGCTTGCCCTTACTGCCTACAGTACAGACCGCAGCTCGCGGAAACCTTCATTATCCGTTTTTCTCGTAGAATCGATTACGCCGAGATTCGAAAGGACAAGTATCGTCATACCGTACAGATTTTTGTGTACGCGTGCGTCATGACATGCGGACATTTTCTTCTACAAAATACTCTGACCGTACGAGATCCAATGCCTGTGATAGACGGATGGATGGGCCAGAGGGACGGCTTCCGGGTGCGGGACCTGTCTTTACAGTCGCCGTCACTGAAGACCCGACCCCTGCCTCCTCGTGCCGGTTACGCAGCAGTTTGCGAGACCTTTGAGGCTTTCCCATTAACCTGAAGGTGGCCAGCCACCTGTGCCCCAGATCAACTGCCCTAGCACTTGATGCCATCAAGAAGGTTTACCAATCTTCCCTAATTACACCACGTTGATCTGGATTGACCATCAATTTAATTGAAGCGATTTTTTTAGCAGGCAGCTCCAGGAACAAAAAGTTGTAAATGTACGATCTCGCGAGCGCATGTCCCACCAATGTTTAACAGAGCAAATGGCCGCATGTTCGTCCACCTTCTGTACGCATCGTGGTTTCATGACGCTTACCGTACCATTTTAAACCCCGTGTTTGAATGCGAGCGGCTTTCCGCGGCTGCATGCGCCAATGTCGTCAATGTCAGCTGCTTGGGCGCTATCCTTTAGGAAAAATGTTGATGGCTCATCATAAAACTTTTGCGCCATCTCTTCACCCAAACGTGGGCCACTTCATTTGGGATGGTAAGCACAAGGTATACTATCCAGCCATGACCGTGCATTGGTAATCCGATTGGGCCGATGCGTGACTTTATGTGCCACTGTCTTGGCTCCCCGATCTTCAAGTCATGCTTTGGTGAGTCAGGCTGGCTGGGCCAGTAAGCTGCGACAGAAAACACGCGCAGTAGTCCTCTCAAGAAGTATTCACAGTATGCATGGAAACTGTTCAGATAGCATGAGAGGTAATTCCGGATAAACAGTTCAGCACAGCATAGATACCAGTCTGCGTGTTGCGCGCCAGGATGAAACTCTTTTCCAGCCACACGTGGCCGCACACATGCGTTCTGAACATTGCTAAAGCCATGGTGTGTGTGCGCTGGTGGTCATCACCGAGTGTACAGTGTACACTCAAGTGAGCTAACATAGACTGTACGAGGACGCCCGCCATGTTGCACCTTTACACGACCTAGCGTCCACAAGTCTCACTGGCCCGGGCCTTCCTTGCGATCAATGTCGCAGCCACGGTCCAAAAAGTCGAGGGACCGAAATTCGCACCAGCCGATGATTACACTCTGGCCTTAGCCACAATCAAGTGTTCATTTTTCTCAGACAACCCCAGCCCTTTCTGACTCCTGGACTGCAATTACGACGCCGAGATGTGAATATGAATGAGGAGGGACTTTGGCCTCGTTCGTTGACGGGTCCAAACTTGCTTAGAGACCTTTGTGGGGTACATGTACTGTACTGGACGGAATGATGAGAATCAGAGAGAAAGAAGAATCTTGGGTCTGGTTGTCGCTCTTACCTTCAAGTGCAACGAATGCCTGATTATGTGAATCTGCAATTCCCACCAGCAAATACTCCATTTTACATCCCAGTACAGTACGTACCTAAGCTGCTGCGAACCTAAGGAATGATAGTAGTCTGAGAATGGTTGCGTGTCACAAGGTCCGGCTTCTGGAGCCCGTTCTTGCGCCAGGAACAGATCCGATGACTTGCGGGCGATCCCCGTGCTGCCCAGCCCTGCGGCTGCGTGTGGACCCCGGCGTCTGGCTTTGAGGACGCGCAAGTCAGCTGCTATAGTCGCGCCCGCCGTGTCGCTGCTCAACAACTTTTCCAGTCGCCGTCGGCTGCTTTACAGAGATTTTGTCCGCTCGCCCGCAGTTCTGCGACTTGTGAGTCATCGCGCAACACGCAACCTATCCAACAGGGTGCGCGCTCCATCCCAACGACCGAGGCCCGTTGAACAGCACGCCCGTGGGTACTAAGGACACGATTTTGCTGGCCAAATGCAGAACCTCGATACTCTCGTTCGACTTATCGCGCCTCATGCAATTGATGTTGTCTACTACGTAGAATTAGCGATGGCGATGGCGATGGGTTGGCCGATGGTAGCGGCGGCGACTCGGTAGCACTTGCAGCGCTGTTTCTGCAAGACGGGATGGCCCCCCGTTCCGTGTCAAAGTCAATCCCAAGATACACACAGGCGCCACGAACTGGGCAACAACACCAGTGCGTAAAGGTGTTAACCGATGATGAGCCAAAGCACGATCGCTTGTAATCGGATTGGCTGCTAATACAGCCACAAGACGGAATGCCAATCTGGGAGAGATCATGACGCCATGTACATTATGGCCGCCGTACACGCCACCGATACCTCAAGCGGGTGCATCGTTCCTGTGTTTGGCCTTGAGTGCATCAATTAGCCAGCACCTCGAGCCGGATTGCTTTGCCATAGCGATCCCACGTGGCTCAGACACAACTCCACTTCAGTCGAATTGCCTGCAACGAATACGATTGAGTGGCACTCAAAATTAAATTGCGTGCTGGTATGGACGTTGGTTAACACCGCTCTCCTGATGAGCTCTAAAGCTCGCTCTTCTACGGCGTTGTGTTCAGCAGTGACGCGCCAGGACGTTGAAACGTGGTGCTATGAGCTGGATCTGTCTTGTGCCGCAGAGCCATTTCCTCGATCTCAAACTCATCGGCCGCAAAAGGAGCGGCGCCGTTGTTCGGAATCACCTGCTTGCGCACCATGTATGGGGGGTACTGCGCGGTGCCCACGATCATTGTGGCTACGCTGTTGGCCGTGAGATTCTCGGCCAGGGCCTTTTGTGGTCTGTCGGTCGTACCCCAGTACGTGACGAAAATGCCCAGCACCAGCACTATTGCGATACCAACGAAGGAGACGATTGCCGAGGTCAGTGGGATGGACACGTGCGAGGAAATCCACTCGACATTGCCGTCGAAGGCTAATCGAATGCCTGAGCCACTTGCAGTCGTACTGGAAGCCTGGATATCGCGCAGCGCAGCATTTTGAAACAACCAAAAGAGTCCGGCCGTGTACGCTGGCTGGACCGAGTCTTTCGAGTACATATGCTTCTGGAGGATGTTGTCAACAAATGGAATCCATTGACGGCCGCAATAATTGCCTAGCGCCGTCGTCCATTCGTCGCTGTCCGCACTGAACCTGTAATTCGGCGGATAGATAATGTCTCCTTGGGTTGACGCTGCTGTTTGCGTGTTGGCCATTGCAAGCACATCCCATCCGTCATATAAACCCATAGCAAGAGGCGTGTTGGGCGTGGGCACCTGGGATTCACCCACCACTACGTGTTGCTCGCCATTGCTCAATGGGAAATAGAGGCCGTCGCAATTGGTTCCAGATGCACACTCAGCTCCGTAGTGTTCCGCGAGATCGACTGTTTCCCATGATAGACGGCCGACGGTCACGTGGTAGATCTTTCGGGGGTTCTTGACTTTTAAAATGGGGTAAGAACGCATTATAGTGGAGTTGCTGAATTTCACCTCATCGGCTGAGATGTGGCGCCCCAAGCTGAACAGCAGTACCGAGCTGGACTGGTACTCGCAATTTTCACCAAACCCACTCAAGTCAACTTGAGTGCTGTTGACTCCAGTCGTGCAGAATGGCAGCAAGCGGACTTGGTCTCGGTATAGACCGTCAGGCACCGGGTTCTCAAACACACAGGCGTAGTCGCTACAGTCGTATACTGATTCAGCCGTCCAGTAGAAATCCGTGTCGTTGGATTGGTCCAGGTAATCCTTGAGGATCGCGTCTTTAATGGGCAGATCGAAAGTCACGGCTTCGAATTTGATCTGCGGTGAGAGCTGGAAGTTGGCGAACTCAATCGTGATGTCTGGAGTCGATACATTGTACATGATGCCCTCGCCTTCCAAATTGTCTTCCAAGTTTTCTTCGAGCTGGGAGGTCAAATTAGCAATGAAAGTTTGGATGTTGCCAAGTAATTCAGCTCCGGCGGCGGAATTTACATGCTCAAAGGTGTCCACAACTGCAGAAGTATAAATCATATCGGTACCGCTCCAACCTTCACCGAATTGCCGCCAGAGCGCCCAGAAGCCATAGCTGAAGAGCTCGGCCGTCTTGTTCAGGTCGCCACCAGGAAACGTCGACGCATCGACCGTCCGGCTTGAGAAGTCTTCACTCATGGAGAACGAGAACGACTCATCGCTGGCAATAGACTCAGGAAGCATATCTTCCAGCCACGAGTTCAAACGGAAATCGTATCGAATGGAGGCTTCGGCGGTCGTACCAGAATAGCCAGAGCAGGTGGTCGATGAGTTTTTACTCAGAGAGCGAATAGCATTGCGTAGGATGGTGTCCGTGCTTGGGATCCCGGCCACGTGGCTGGAGTTCGCGATGGATGTGGCCACGCTCGAATAGCTCTCGTTGGCGCTCGTGTCCGCGAGATCGCTCGAGACGATGACGTAGTTGTACGTGGGCGAGCTGAACTGGACGTTGACAGCGTTCATGCCCTGGCCGATCACCCACGTGACAGCGAAGCTGACAGCCATAGGAATCCACATAGCGGAGAAGGACTTGTCGGAGGCCAGCACGGCGTTGGTCCAGAAGCAGAGGAAGAACAGCGGCAGCAACTTGGACGCGAAGAAGATGAGAGGCATGCTGGCGATGCTGGCGACGGCGGCAGAGTACGAGTTGTACTTGTCCAGCAGATCGCTCTTACCGTCGTCGCTCAGACTTGTGGCATTCACAGTCGTGAGATCGAAGCCGTCGATGAGAACGAATGTGACGGCTGCGGTGACAATTGAGAGCACGACGCATGAAGTCATGACCGAGAACGTGCGGATTTGAATGCTGAACGGGGAGGACTGCAGCGGAGGCGACGCCATGCTGCCGAAGCCTTTGGGCGAATTCATCCTTCGCGTGAAGAGGAGACCACTTGCCGATGTCTGGAATATTGGAGAATGTCAATTGAGTAGCGCGTGACGCCCAGCGCTCAATTGGAGCAGAGAGCAGAGAGCATCACCTCTCGAGATACTAAATGAGCGGGAAGCGTGGCGTTACGGCCAATGTACCCACGCACACCATCCAATCGAAACACTGGTGGTGCGACAGAGAACAGAAGTCTTCACGTGATTCTTTCGCTTTAGAGATGATCCTCCTCTGATCTCGATGCGTTGAGCCACGAAACAGCGGACAAATACAATAACTCGAACAAAACTATCGACCGCTGTGCATTTTGATACTATTGAGATTAATTTCCCATGTTCTAGTGCCCAGGTTTCCTCATCATTCCTTTAAGGGGAAATAAAAAAAATGCCCCTATTTTAGCCGTAAATAAAAATTCTGCCCCTTTTGTAATATTTCTATGTAAATTACAGAGAGGGGTCGTAAGTTACGAGAAATGGGAAAGTTATACGCCTGGGAATGTTCTCGT